>OOFC01001855.1:0-11627 GCA_900323345.1 Pseudochromis fuscus | reverse complement strand
CTCAGCCCAGAGAGGACCAATCAGACAGCGACGGGGTGGGAGGATGTGCCGCTTTAGAGCCTCCCCCTGTCCGACTAGAGGCTCTACAGGTGAGAGAAAATGGGGGAGACAGAAAGCTCCAAACAAACTTTTCTGGAATTAAGGTGTTTTAATGTGTATCGTGCATTTGTGTGTTTCAGGTTCTGTCCCACCTGGTGCGTGGCTACTTCTCTCTAACCCAAGCATGTCTCTGTGAGATTGGGCAGGTCAGCGCTCGCTGCCTCGGGGAGACAGACACCTCCATACAACTCCATGGAGCAAAGGTAACAACCTTTTGTGAACTGTTATGTCTCCTAGACAAAATATAACATTTATCAAGCATTGAGAAACGGGACAAGCACTAACATTGGTGTCATTGTCTCTTATTTAGTTACTAGAGGAGTTTGGTACAGGAATAATCCTGCAGTACAGAGCAGAGAACAATGTGCCTGAGAGCTCACGGGTCCCCATAAGTCAGGTGAGTACAGACTGTGTCTGTAATTGTACATCATCTGTGCACATCAAGTCACCATATTACTACTTTTTTTTTCATAAGGACTAACCAAAACAAATGACCTCTGTGGAAAAAAAAGTGAAAAATATTATCTAAAAATAAACCAATTTATGTGCAGGCCATTGAGACGCTGACTGACTCGCATATAAAGCGAGTTGCAGTAGTGTGTATTATGCATTTTAATTTACTGGTTTTGTGTGCACAATGCAGGTGGTGCAGTTTTGGTCAGAGGTGCTGAGTGGTCCGTTGAATGGAGCGCTGCAGAATGAACAGCATCCCCCGCTGCAGGCGAGCGCCTGCGACACGCTGTCCTCCATCCTGCCGCAGGCCTTTGCACAACTGCCTGTGAGTTCCTCTTTGATCAGCCTGTCAGATCATCCTGAGCTTGATGGAGCCTCATGTCTGATACTGTTTTTCATTTTAAAGGAGAAGACCCAGTTGATGTGCATCACTGTGCTGCTGGGGCTCACATACATTGAAAACTACCTGGTGAAGACTGCAGCCGTCAGGGCTTTAGGAATCTACGTCCTGTTCCCCTGTTTGAGAGAGGTAGAGACACTGAGCAACAACTGTGAGCTTCACTGAGCATTCAACTAAAAGACTTTTACAAGAGATTAAAACAACAACACTCTTTTCTTTTCAGGATGTAATGTTCGTAGCAGATACTGCTAACACTATCCTCGCTGCCCTCGATGATCGGTCTACAATTGTCCGTGCCAGGGCTGCCTGGTCCCTCGGAAACCTCACAGACACACTCATTGTTAATATGTAAGACAGAGTGAATGTCTTAGAAGAGACCGTGGCCATCTTTATAAGAGTAGAAAAAGGCTATTTTTATTTAGGATATATTAGATATTTATTCTAAGAATATTATGTAGGACACTGGCTGACGTGTCATGTTAGGAAGAGGTTAAGAGCAAAAATGGATATGGATTAATGTGTAATACATTTTGGGTTGTGTTTTTTGTATGAAAAGCACGTTACAAATAAGGTTTGATTGATACATTGTGCAAGGATGAAAAACATTCACACACACGAGGATTGTGGTTTGTTACTAAACATTTTGTCTGTTCCTTTAATCAGGGAGAGTGTGGGTGTGGACTTCCAGGAAGAGTTATCAGACATGCTCCTGCTCAAGATGTTACAGGCAGCCACTCGAGCATCGGCCGACAAAGACAGGGTGAGAGCGTCCATTCTGTCACATGCACAGAAGCAAGCTCACAGATCTTTTTTTATTTTAATAGGCATCTGTTTGGAAACACAAGTGAATAGATCTGTGAGACTGTGTGCATGAATTAAATGAAATGTGTCCTCTATTGCCTAATAATTACAGGGAAATGTATTTTCCCTCTGATGACATCACATTAAAGTAATCTTTTTGAACATGCTTCAACCCTCCCAGGTAAAGTCCAACGCAGTGCGAGCACTCGGAAATCTCCTTCATTTTCTGCGTGAGAGTCAGATGACCCGGTCTGTGTTCCAGCGGCCGCTGGAGGACGCAGTCGTGGCTCTGGTTAAAACAGTCCAATCAGAGGCCACAATGAAGGTCAGATGGAACGCCTGTTATGCGTTGGGAAATGCTTTCAGAAACCCTGCTTTACCACTCGGTGAGTGTTTCTTGACACGTCTTTCAGTTGTGTTTGATCAGATTATTTCCCTGAATGTTGAGTGAATCACTCTTACGTATTACATATACACACATTGTTTATAAATGCCTTTCAGTTTGTTTTTGATGTTACTCACATATCCAACTTTTAACGATTCTCCATTTCTTCCTTTGTGTCAGACTCGGCCCAGTGGTCCAATGAGGCCTTTTCCGCTCTCTGCCACGTTGTTACTTCATGTAAAAACTTTAAAGTCCGGATCAAATCTGCCGCTGCTCTGGCAGTTCCCGCTCGCCGTGGCTGCTACGGGGACACAAAGCGGTTCAGCTGTGTGTGGAGCTCCCTGGCCACAGCACTTGAGAACAGCGAGGACACAAATGACTTTCTGGAGTACCGCTACAGCGCCAGCCTGCGACACACACTCTCACAAGCTCTCCTACACCTGCTGAGTGTAAGCCAGGCGCAAGACATGCCTGCCATTGCAGCATCTCTTGCTGCGGAGGAAGGGAAGAGTATCAGAGAGCATTTGATTAAGTATATCAGAGCAGAGGAAGGAGGAGGAGCAGGGGATGAGGCAGAGGGGGAGAAAGATGCAGCAGGCGACAGTTCCCACCCTCAGCAGAGAATAGGAGGTCTACAGCAGACTCTGATCAGACTTAAGGAGTTGGAGGCTGAGGGTGAGGGAGGGAAGGAGGTGGTGATTAATTTCCTGGAGGATTTGATAAAAACCTGTGAAATTCTTTGAAAAACCACTTCTCTGGTTTCAGCATTTTGCATCAGAAAGCTGAGATGGTGACAGATCAGAGCAGGCTGACAGTCGGAGGAGAAACATTGAATCATAAACAATGGCTGCATATCAGTGAAGCATGATTGATTACATTTACTATCAGTTTGATTATTCCAATTATCTGCTCAGAGGTAGAAATGAAAACCAGTGAAGTGGTGACAGGGTCACTGATGCACATGGGAAATGAAGACTGGTGTGTGAGATCTGATTTGACAGACGAGCTACTGTAGCTCAAACTGCTGAAAGAAAGGTGTCAGACAAGGATAATCCATGGAGGCCCCATCTCACAACTTCAGGATGTGAAGGGTCTGCTGCCAATGTCTTGGCTTCAGATAGAACAGCACAGCCTTCAGAGCTCTGTGGAGTCCAGGCCTTGAGGGATTAGGGATAATGTGGGGGCAAAAAAACTTCATACTGTTATAAACTTGATGCCTGATCATGGTTTTTTCCAGTTTTAAACGAACCCTTGACATTCAGATAAGAGTCTATTATGAAATGCTGCAACAACCACTCCGTATGATACAAAATTGACCAAATGAGATACAGTTCTCTTTTGAATTCTCACAGTGAATCACAATCATGTGCAAAAATGTTTGCCCCCCTAGATATTCACATTCTTATCTTTCACACAGTACCATCAAGGGGGCATCACAAATCCATTTCAGAGCTTGACAATGCCTCAAATAACCAGCCAGAGTCAAAGATGCTGTGGCCCCCACAGAGCCAGGATTTCAACATCATGGAGTCAGTCTAGAATTAATTGAGGGAGAAGAAGCAAATGAGAACTGTGGCAAGTTCTCCAGCCTACTTTTCCAAGTGCCTTAAACAACTGCACTAATTTGTCTCAAAAGTAAAACTTAGTTTTTCCAGAGGGTGGGTTCATTCTTAATAAATTGGCTAATTATTTTGAAAATATTCTGATATTTTAGGATTGTATGGATCTCATAATTTGATCTACACATTCAGGTTTAAACTGTTTCCCATGTTTTAATTGATTTCATTTCTGTTTTACATGTGAAGTCTGTTACTCAGTGTGGAAATAAATGTGAAAGATCATGATTTCAGACTGTGTTCACACAAGATAAATTCTGACCAAATAAATTATTGTAATTCCTCATTTGCACACCAACAGCAAATATGGGTATGTAATAAATATTTTAGTTGTATTTAAAGATAAGTTGTGATCAGTGGTGTGTTTATTAACTAACCATTGCATAAGCTGCATTGTTGTATTTGGTCAAAATCAAGCATACGCTGGTTCGCCTGGTGTAATATTGTAATCTACAGCCATTTTGAATCGTGGGTTTATCTCTTCAACACCTAATATTCATGCTTATATAGTACTGTAATTATTGTTTGGATAAAGGGTGCAGTGGGTTTGTCCGGTGCTGCAGTTACTGTAACAGCCAACAGAGTGCGCCACAGAGCAGTGGTGGATGATGCGGGTGTTGATTATTGATGCCTGGATCCAGACAGACCACGCTGTTGCAGGAATGGACGCCTTCGAGTTGTTTCGGAAACTCGGAGCTGGGGCTAAATTTGACCTGAAGAGGTTCGGTCAAGATGCCGCTCGGTTTAAGGTAAAGTTGATACGTGTAGCTAATGATACACACGGTGGAAATAGCTATTTACAGCAGCGACACAAGCCACGGTTTAATACATTTTGGCTAACCTCGATTGGAGCTAGCCTGAAAGTGCAGCAGTGTTGTTGTTTAGTCATTTTTGGGAGGTTATGTGGCTTAATGTGGTAATTTGTTACGGAAACAATACAACACTATTACAATATTCTTTTATCCTGTCTCGTTTTATAGGTTTCCAGATCCCAGATAGGAGAGGCGGTCACGGATCTGTCTGCGATCGATTACTTCGGCACAGTACCAGCTAATGGAGCCCAGAGCTACAAGCAGAGAGTGGAGGAAGAGGAAGATGAAGATGGAGAAGAGGACTATGAGGAGGGTAGTGACAGTGGAGATTCTGGTACAGGGAGAAAAAGGAAACGTCATGAAGAAGAGAGAGACGTGAGGACCAAGAACAAGAAGAAAAAAACAAAAAGCAACCAGGTGGAGGTGGAAGGTAAGAGATGTGATGGTTTGCTGCAGATTAGATTAGATTTACTGGTTGCCTTGCTTTTAAATACTGTGAAGTTTGCAGACATTTTTGTTGCATCCTTTAGCTGCCTTAAATAGCTGTTACAGTCATCTCTTCTGTATTGGCCCAATGTGATCAACACACAAATATGATGTAGCTTTTAATTTCAAAGACTTACTCCTGTTCACTGTCGTACCAAAGCCGATGGCCGACCGCAGGGAAGCGGCATCACCTGGACCTCCTCACTGGACAGAAAGATCCAAGACCTGCAGAGTGACGGCAAAGAAAAATCTTCCCTGAAGAGGCTAAAACATCTTCATCAGGAAAAGGTCCTTACAACTCGGAGCTTTCATCTAATTTTGACAAATGTAAAGATTAGAATTGCTGTGTCCCGTATCCTCTTTAAAGTCCTTTTTCTTGTTTGATTTTAGGTCAATCGTATTCGCTCTCAGCACCGTATAAACGTGCACGGCTGCGATGTTCCCGACCCGGTGTGCACATTTGAGGAGCTGCAGTCTGAGTATCGTCTCAACCCACGTGTCCTTCAGAACCTCAGCGATGCAGGGCTTAACTCCCCGACGCCGATACAGATGCAGGCGATACCCCTCATGATGCATGTGAGTACACACTCGTACACATATTTGATTGGTAAATGTGTTAAAAACATTTTTTTGTGAGGATTTCCGTCGGCCTGTTTTCTCACTTAGGGTCGGGAGCTCCTGGCCTGCGCTCCCACAGGGTCTGGTAAGACTTTGGCTTTCTGTCTCCCACTTCTCGCCCACCTTCAGAAACCAACTAATCTGGGTTTCAGAGCTGTGATCATTTCCCCAACCAGAGAACTGGCCAGCCAGGTACACACTGCACACACATACACGGAAGTGTTTGATTGACATAATTTTATGTGTTGCTGCTCATGCTCCTGTGTGTTGATCAGCTAGTTTTGTACAGTGAACTTTAACATGAACAGAAACATGAACTTTAAGTAGTTTTTTTGTCAGTTCATCATGTTTTTACGTGTTTTTAGCAGTGTTTGGTCAGTTTTCTTGTGTTGTGTTCAGACTTACAGAGAGCTGCTCCGCCTGTCAGAGGGAGTTGGATTTAGGGTTCACATCATAGACAAAGCTTCCCTGGCAGCCAAGAAATATGGACCACAATCAAACAAAAAATATGGTAAGAAGTTGCAAATATTTTCACAGAAGTAAAACTAAAACAATTTAATGAAAACACAATTGCCTTTCTTCACTGTTTGTATTCTGCATTTCTGTGTGCAGATATACTTGTCAGTACTCCAAACAGACTCATCTTCCTCCTCAACCAGGACCCTCCGGCTATTGACCTCAGCAGGTAACATTTAATGTGTTTTCCTTAATATACCTCTGTTCTGTTCTTCCTCTTGTATGAGCTTGTGTTTTTTTTGTCCTTTTTTTGTTGAGCCTTTTAAACCCTTAAATGACAGATTGCCTTTTGTGTTCAGTGTGGAGTGGCTGATTGTGGATGAGTCCGACAAACTGTTTGAAGAGGGTCGGACAGGTTTCAGGGAGCAGCTGGCCACAGTTTTCTTGGCCTGCTCCAGTGCAAAGGTGCGCAGGGCCTTCTTCAGTGCTACCTGCACGCCTGACGTGGAACAGTGGTGCCGGCTGAACCTCGACAACCTGGTTTCTGTCAACATCGGACACAGGTAACGCTCTGCTCTGTGGGACTTTCTACTTAAGAGGATTTATGTTTCCCGTTTTACTCACATACAAAAATATTGTATCATCTGCTCAGAAATACAGCAGTGGAGACGGTGGAGCAGCAGCTGCTGTTTGTCGGTACAGAGAACGGCAAGCTTGTGGCCATGAGAGACATCATCAAAAAAGTATGGGCACGTGGAGGACCACAGAATAAGCTTATAAATAAATATTCTCTTTTGTGAGCTTGATTATTACATAGTGCTGTTTTGGATGACTCTCTTTGTATTGAAATAAATTGAAACCAGACAAATACTGTGTCTTTACAGTCGGAGATTAGATGAAGTGATGTCTTCCCTGCTGTTTTTCAGGGTTTCCTGCCTCCCATGCTGGTGTTTGTTCAGTCAATAGAAAGAGCACGGGAGCTTTTCCATGAGTTGGTGTATGAAGGCATCAACGTGGACGTGATCCACGCAGACCGCACACAGCAGCAGGTACAGCCAGACACTCAACATGCAGTCAGTTATCTTTACTGTCATAGTATTTAGTACAATAATAATAATCCTCCTTTTCTGTGGCTCCTCTGATTTAGAGGGACAACGTGGTCAACAGTTTTCGGTCTGGTAAGATCTGGGTGTTGATCTGCACGGCCCTGCTTGCCAGAGGAATTGACTTCAAAGGAGTGAACCTCGTGCTGAACTATGACTTCCCCACCAGCGCTGTGGAGTACATCCACCGGATCGGTTGGTTTAACAATCGACAAGAAATAAATCAGTGATATTTATAACAACTGAGTGGTGATTATACAGTTTATTATGTAAAAAGGCAAATTAATAGTTTGTCACAGCTTCACAGACCTGGAATCATGATTGTGAACTGGAAACTGTTGTTTTTTGAAAATTTGGAGTGATCACATCAGACGTCTTCAATTAATTTAAAAAGTTGATAATATTATAATATTGTTTCTCTAATCTTATGCTGTCTCCTGTTGTGAGTTTGTCTGATTCTTTTGTGACGATCAGTTCCCTAATTTATCACCATATTTGTTGTTCGTCAGGTCGTACTGGCAGAGCTGGACATCAGGGGAAGGCCGTCACCTTCTTCACAGAAAATGACAAACCACTGTTGCGCAGGTAAAGAATAAGAAGCTTGACTTTCTTTGCTTGTCCAACCTCTGTGTGTGTGGCTCTGGAAAATTAGTCTGTTTATATCAAGGTCCAACTGCAGTCATCAAACTGCAGCATTCAGGCCAAGTAGAAGTCTTTGAGGTCACTATTTTTTGTAAGGTTTTAAAGGGTCAACACCTTGTTGCCGTCCATTGCTGCATTTACCGACATAGCAATAAGCAGAAATAAAAAATCTTTAAAAAATCAAACATTTGTCTGAATTACTACAATAGCAACTTCCCAAACATTGCATGTATTTTAATCAAGCCTCAGTTTGTTCTTGTTCTTCAGTGTCCTCCTTTATCTAAATGTTTTTTCTTTGTCCATCTCTAACAGCATTGCTAATGTTATAAAACAAGCTGGCTGTCCTGTACCTGACTACATGATCGGCTTCAAGAAGATGCACAGGTAAAGATGGATGACGATAACCAATATCTGCAATATCTCACACATTTAAAGACATATTTTTATGTCTTGCCAAATTGCTCCAAGTTTTCAGTGTTGGTAATTGTATTTTCAACGTTTTGTTTTTGTTCAGCAAAGTGAAGCGGCGACTTGAAAAGAAACCTCCCAAGAGAAGCACAATTTCCACAACTCCTCGCTACTTAATGAAGAAAAAGGGCAAAGGACAGAAGCAGACATCGGATGGAGACCAGAAAGAGAAAAAAGTATCTCAAACAGCAGTGCAGCAGCAGACGGGGGAAAAGAGGACAAAAGGACAGCAACAGAAGAAAAGAAAAACACAGAAAGAAGAGGGGACGGAAAAACACAAGGTGGCGTCTCAGAAAATGGGTTCGCATGCATCAGGAGCCAAATTAAAGAAGTAAGGAAGGTGGAATAGCTGAAAATAACACTGATGGTTTTTTTGGGTTGTTTTTTTCTTTTTAGCTAACCTGCGCTGCTGTTTAGACTAAACTGTTATAGTAGGGGGAGGTTTCTTGACAAGCATTTTTGGCTTCTACCCTCCTCTGCACAATGCTTTCTTTAATTATCTTGTAAATGTTCTTATCTGCTTTATCATGTTCAAATGAATATTCACAAATATAAACATGTTCTTTCTTTTTACTAGGAAAAAGGGGAAGAAAAATAAGCCAAAGGGGGAATAAAGTGAAGTTCTCCATGAAGAGCTATGTGAAGATGGATGTGGATTGTTTTCATCTTGCAGTCTGATTTACTGCTGATTTATTTACACATTTGTGCTTTGTATTATCAGAGTATAAATAAACTGTTTTATATTTATATATGCATATGTACTATTTTGTGTCCAATTCTGTTAAGTTTGCTCACATGAAAGAACACACTTTTATGGTCCTTAAGAAAAATTATACAAAAATACATTGAACAAGGTAACATGAGGCATGGGGGTATTGCTAATAATAACAATAACAATAATAATAATAATAATAATAATAATAATAATAGTATTGCTAATTGCTAAAAGTAATGTAACTACAGGCAGTAGTCACAGTAATGGGCAAACAGGTAAAGTATTTAATAAATAATACTATGTCATAAAATTGCAGAAGTTTGTCATAAAAAATGTGCTAGTATAGTTTGTCATAAAATGTTTTTATGACAATATTTAGAAAAAGTCACTATCGGTCATTAAAAAAAACCCAAATGTCATGGTGTCCAGTATCTCATGATGAAAAGCAAATAGTACAGTGAATCTTAAAAAATCCATATCATACTTTATTAAAATTGTAATTCCATGGTATGTATAGTTGCATGTTACACAATTTCCTTAGAATAGTATGTCATTAAAAAATGTCATTTAATCATACCCATAATCCCGTCCACAGTTTAGAAAATCAGCCAACATGGATACCAACAATATCAGTACAAAAATTATAAACCATGTTACAACACATTCTTTCCAACACTGACACAATTTTTATATATATATAAACAACACCGTTTGTGTCTAATTTGGATTTGATTTTAGGAGATGCAACTAGAGATCAATTTTCGTAACTATCGCGATACATCTGCGATGAGATCTCGCCCATGCATTATACTGCAGGAAACCCCGTTCAGTCTTCCTTTCTCAACATGGCACCGAAGGTGAAGAAGGAAGGTTCGTCAATCCAACTATTTTTGAATGAATAAATAGTCTATTATACACAAGCTACGCTTCTAGTAGTCATCATACGTGTCCGATATGAAGGGATAAACCGGCAGTATTTTAAATATGTTTAGAATTTTACTGTCTATTGTGTAAGAATGTAGATATCGCTAAGCTGTGACTACGGCATGTATGCCGTAACGTGATGCTAGCTAAGCTAAGGCTAACGTGTTAGCGTTGATGCTGCTGAGCTGAACGTGGCCGGTTTACTGTCAATATTCTCTTTATCTTACACCGTCTGGTTTGGACAACGTTTAGCTTGTTGTGGTAATAGCTCTTCGTATCGAGGTGTTTTTTAAAGTAGTCATGGGGATAAGCAGTGAGTGATCATGTTCGTCGCTGCTCAGTCGTTTCTAGACGTTTCATTAGCTGCATGTGGAGGCAGCGCCAGTTATACTAACTGAAAGCGTAAGTGATGTGTACAATTCAGACCACTTTGTTTGTTGAAGGTAGATGTGGATCTGTAACGTCCAATCCTGAATTGTATTTGGTGTGTCTGTAGAAGTCAAGTCATGTGTCCCAGTAGAGTGCAGTTTTTCCTCCTTAAGTGATGTTTCACTAATTGCAGCCTATATGCTCTCATGTCTAAAGTTGGGCATAAATGCTTGTATGGATCTAGAAAAGAAAGAGATGACGTTTTATTGTGTTTAAGTAGCCAGTGTTTTTAGGCCCCACTCAAAGTTAAATGTAAATAGGTGTCTTTAGTTATTACCACTTGTTGACAGAATTAAAAGATATGGTCTCAAAGTTTTGAGGCAATGGATGTCAACTCCACCCTAATGACAAGGTTGTTTAGTTGTTTGGGCATATCAATTTCAATGTAGTTTTTGCTTGTGGCATGTAATGGGGGGGGGCAACAAATGGGTGGACCATCAACAACTGACCAGCAGTCTGACAAATCACATTGTATGTGTTTTAGCTGTCCCTGCCAAGACTGAGGCCAAGTCAAAGGCTCTGAAGGCCAAGAAGGCCGTGCTTAAAGGCGTCCACAGCCAGAGGAAGAAGAAGGTCAGGACTTCTCCCACCTTCCGTCGCCCTAAAACCCTCCGTCTCCGCAGACAGCCCAAGTATCCTCGCAAGAGTGCTCCTCGCAGGAACAAGTGAGTAACAGTGACCCCACACTGATGAGAGGGATGAGGAACAAGTTCTGGTGCACATGATGGTATAAGCGATCAAAGTATGAAATAGTATGATTCCAACTTTATTAACTACTGATGCACCCAAATGAAACTGCAACATGTTTGTAGGGAAGAATAAAATAAAGAACATGTGACAGTGATCTGTTTTGTTGTGAGTGGAGCAGAAGTGAGGCTTTTTAGTCCAAAGTCCTTAAATAATTTTTCCCCCTATAGGTTGGACCACTATGCCATCATCAAGTTCCCCTTGACAACAGAGTCCGCCATGAAGAAAATTGAGGATAACAACACACTTGTGTTCATCGTGGATGTCAAGGCAAACAAACACCAGATCAAACACGCTGTCAAGAAGCTGTATGACATTGACGTCGCCAAAGTCAACACACTCATCAGGTAGAAAACAACCCAGGCCGAGCTTGACGATTCAGATTGAGCTGTTGGAAACTAAGTGGATGACACTGCATATACTATATACCATTCATGATGTTTTGGCAGTCTGAATAACTTCACTAGGAACTT
>OOFC01001852.1:4142-15920 GCA_900323345.1 Pseudochromis fuscus | reverse complement strand
TCTCGGGCGTGATAGCGCTGACCTGAGTTTGAATTTAGAGTGTTCATTAATAGGATATTATGCCATATGCTCACTGCACTGTCTTATTGTAATGTCTGGCACTGGTTTAAGAATTTGTAATTAGCGTTGATATAATGAAGGGACTGGAGGGGCTAATGCTAACTGTGGTGCAAAAAAGAGATTTGCACTTTGGATTGTAAGCTGGTGAGATCGGTCACCTGCTGACCCGCTGGCTCACCATGTGCACACTGGGAAAAGACCCTGATTGAGGCCCCTTCTTGTTAGCTTGTCAGACGAGGAACCCAATCCTATAAGGCCCCATATACACAAAGTCATACATTTAATATGCTTTTAAGCTTCAGAGTCAAATTAGATATATTCCTAACCTAGGACATTATTCCTGTCAGGATCTATATTTAGGAAAGTTGCAGTTTAACATTGTTAGTGCTTTTGTTTCACTTGTCACGCAACAACTTCTGTGTAAAACCGAATGCAACACTTTTGATGGTTTCAAAAGAGAAACCGTGGTTGTGTACATTTATGCTGATGTGCTCAGATCAATACTTCAAACATTTCCTAACAGCAACAAATATTTGGGGAGGTCAGGAAGGCAAGACTGGCCTTGCCGTGCAAAACTTCCAGACAATCACAACTTTTACCAAATAACCTAGTGGGTGTAAACTATACTAAAACATTAAGACAGGACCTGGTCAAACAGAACACAAAAGGACTTTTAGGACTTAGGGATGGCAAAGGTGAATTCATTCACTATCAATATCAAATAGCTAAAAATGATTTTACTTTGCAAAGAATTCTAAACCAAACGTAAAATTAAGTTTTCAGAATATTATACTTTTTTTATTCCCCCAAACTACTCTCAGAAACAAACAAAAAACTAGAGAAAGAAGGGATTAAAAGCAAAATGAATTTCATTATTTTAAAAAAATGTTTAAAATGTACCCAGATATTTTGTTTTGGGCCCTAAGTTCCTCATACCTTGGCATAAGTGTAGCTAGTTACAAAAATTAGAGAGGCTCAGAAAGAGTGCATTTGCCATCACAACTGCACAGTTCATACTCATTCAATACTAATATGGGTGAGTTTTCAGTCTTTTATCCTTTCACTATTTTCAGGGTTCCCTTCTGAGCCATTTTTCTTCTGACTGATCCTTCAACCAGACCTCTCCACCCATCCAACAGTGTTTATAAGGAAGTGATGTTGTGCCGTATGAGGATACCATGCTTCCAAAGCTTTGTCCTGGTGTTTTCTTTCCATGCCACCACCGCTGCCACCACCACGTCCTACCATGTCCCACCGGCACTAATTTTCATTCATAATGATCTTCATGGGCGGCATTGAAGGATGAGGGTTTGAGCGGCTTTTTCCTTGGCGCTGTCCCAGCACTTTCAGCCCCTATGTGCTGTCATAATTATGCTGTCCATGCTAAATGCCTATTGTGTAAATGTGCAGTGCGGCTGCCAACAAAAGCAGAAAATAGAGGGATTTTTCTATTACCGGCAGTAAATAATTGCATACAATGTGGGATATGCTAAAATTTGATCCCCATAGAAAGCAATAATAGGAGAAATGTATGGAATAAGACAATGACACAGGAAGTCATGTGCTGGCAGCTGCAAACACAGTCACTCACAGATTAGCAGGGAGCATTAAGGAATTTATGTTTATTGCAGGAGAAAAAGTACTTCTTCTGTTCAGACACTTAGAATGATCATTTTCATCTGTATGGAGCAAGGCTGTTATCCACCAATGATTATACCACCATGTAACAAATAAATCATTAAGTCACATAAGATGAGGTGCACCAATAAAGAGCTGAATCATCCAAACTACACCAGCAGGACCAGCAGGACCTGACAACACACTATCAAAAAGTCTTAAAGGAGCAATATTCGAAATGTACAGATGTGAGGAATAATAAAATTGCACTTCATTAAGAGTTTGTTAAGATGGGAAGATATCAGACACAGATCTGTGACAGGTGAATAAAGACTGCGACGTGTAAGGTTGGAGGTAGAGGTAGAGGGCTCTAAGTCCAGTTTGTTTGGTCAAACCTGTAGGTAAAAGGTTCAGAACTACTGAGGGCCCTGTACTACCAACAGGAAGCTTTTTACAAAGGTGATGCATTCACTGAGGAGGTGGTCTATTAATATAATAAACGTTGACATTACGTTGTTGCACTTCATTTCAGTCACTTTTAGTTTGGTTGAGGTTCAGGTGAGAAGTTTCAGAAAAGGTTCAACAACATCAGTGTCACTGATTAATTGTGATAAGAGAGGATTTGCTCTCTAATTTTGGAGAGTAGAAATTTCAGTTCTTTAAATCTCATCAGTGGGGAGACAAACTATGTTTCATTTTGGCCTCACGCTGTGGAGCTATTACTGGCTGGATTTTTTTGTTCTCAGATAAACATTTCAATAAAGTAGCCTAGGACTTAAGGGTGTTAGGGGTGGTGAATTAAGGACCCAAATGCAGCGTCAAAATGAAAGTAACCAAGTTTAATTCGGGAAATCATAAAACAAAGTGCGCTGCAAAAACAAGCAGAGAAAGACACTGTACAAAATAACCAAGCAGAGGAATGAACCAAAAACAAACCCAAAGCACCATACGGGGACAAACAGGAGGACGAAGAGGAAACCGGTGCAGGGAGCAGGCCACAGAGATTCACACGGGAGCAACACAGACGATCCAACAAGGACAAGACAGAGGAGAGGAGTATAAGTAGTGGGGCAGTGATTAGCTGACAAGACACAGGTGAGCACAGGAGTGAGACAGGCGAACCACATTAGGGCAGGGCCAGCAATCACACGGGAGGGAAGAGAACAAAGACAGGAAGTGAACAGAACATAACCAAAACCACTTGCCAAAATAAAACAGGAAGTGACACCACAAGGGAGGACACAGACAGAAACACTAAGAAAAAACATGAAAACCAAGAACACAAACTAAGAAACCAAGGAAAACACGGCTGATCATAAAAAAGGGGTTATGATATAGGGTTATTTTTAATTTAGATGAGCTTCGATGAGCTCATAAAGGGCCTGATGTGGAATTACTGTGCTCATGAAAGTCAGGCCCTCAGGAATAGTTTTGGGAAAAGGGTTTAAACAGGGACTTTAGTTTGTATAAATCCACTGCATCGATCTTAGCAATATTATTATTAGTAGTAGTAGTATTATAATTATCATTTAGGATGATTCTGATTTTACAATTATATCGATGACATAAAATAATACAAATCTGTAAAGAAGTTTAGGGAAAACTTTGAAAGAACATTTAGATCATCATGTCACACGTCACAGAAAATATAAAAGGGAAAGTTTGTGGTTGTAGTACCAATGACAAAAGGTTGATTGTGTTGTTCCTGTGTTCTTTTTTTATTATATATTTGTTTGTGTGTGCATGCTCTTTCCTGACACCTGAGCTGATAAACATTGGAAAACACTCAGGAAATTGTGTGTCTTTCAGTTTGTCACTGTCCATTAGTTCAGTGGAAAAAAGCTTGACATATTAGTGCTGCATGTTCCACAACAGCAGAACACCTGTCTCACATTGTCTGCAAAATTAAAATGTAATTTTTAGGAACGTTCCTGGACATAAAAGGCAGAGCACGGTGGAATAGATTCTGCTGCTCTCCTGCACATGACATTGCACATAAATATTCAATAAATTAGCTGTGGCCGTTTTATAGATTGATCAGTCATCTCTGGCACACTGTGACAGGCAATGCTGAGGCTGAAATATTAATGCTGACAAATTAGGGATTTCTGAGTAAATGATGTCACATTGCACAGCTTCACTCAAATTGACTCCCTGGCATGAGGGCACATTTGCTGGCATGGTAATGTACTTGCCTCCTCAGTTTCCCCCTTTCCCCTTCTATTCCCTTCTCTTATTTCTAACCCTCCATGTCTTCCCTCCTCCTTGTTCCTGCCTCAAAATGACATTAAATATTTCATCGTTCAGCAGGAGCCATGCTTTTCCTGCAGCCCAGAAATTAGGAGAAAAGGAGGGAAAAAACAGAGAAAATGAACCAAAAGGCCAAATCACAGCTCGGCCAAGTTTCATGGTGCCAATTGGAGCTCTTCTCTTTGTGACCCCGGGGCCCCCATGTTGAAAATGGTCACGTTGTTCAGTGAAGGCAGGAATGTGACAGACTCTCTGGGGAAATGCAGCTGCATGTATGAGGCAGAGGCTGCCATGTCAGGGATTGTCTATCAGAGTTACTTTACCCCAGTACATCTCAGACAGAAACATTGTATTTTGTAATGCACTACATTTATTGAAAACTAAAGATTCAGATTATTATTGCACAATATTGTAATAAACACAGTGTACCATGTACTGAATCAGACCAGATGAAAGGATACAGGATAATCAACACTCCACCAATACACTGTATATTACCTGCAGGATACAAAATAACTAACCCCTCTCACAATTCACCAATTTCCTGTGCACTTGCTGCTTTACTGTGAATTACATTTTCAAAGCACACTACACATGATTATTGACAATAAATGATAATAATCCTTATTAAAAAAAACAAAAAAAATTACTTAGCTTCCCAGGGCTGGCGACCCTCTCCCGCAGGTCTGTGCTTTATTGCTGGAAGGCCTCCATGTGTGTCTCTCCCACTGTCTATCAGCACCTATCCAAAACAAATGAGAGCTCTACTCGGCCTGGAGCTTCCATAAGTAGAGCTGCACCTCACAACTGTGCTGCACTCCTTCCCTATCAGCTTGTGTGGTCCATCCTTGAGTCCTCCTCAGACACAGCTGCAGGCTCCACTGTCACACCTTACAATCAAACTACAAAAATTATGATGGTGTAACTATATGATTTATTGATTCCATTCAATTTTATTTTATTTGTTATTTTGCCAGATTGTGACAAGATGATCTCAGGGCACATTATATACTAAGCTCAAGCTTTATAAGACTCCACTCACTATTCAGTAGTGCATTTTGTTAGTGCCACCTTTCCCAGAAGTAGCGTTACATTGCTGTGCACAGTAATGCATGAACAATTATTTTCTAATTGTATAATGTACTGTAAATGATTTGCACATGGCCCTTTCTGCTTAAGGAGTACCTTTATTTTAGTACTGTAATACTACACTGTTATAGATCAAAGACTGAGAGGTTTGAAAGCTTCTTTCACCTGTGGTAATTTTATTGAAATAAATCTTCAATGAATCACTGAGCCTCAACTAGGAGAATATTTCCTGTTTTGTTTTTTTGTTGTTGTTGTTGTTTTTCTCAACATCATGATGTTAAAAAAAATCCTTTGAGGCAAAAATACCAACAAAGATAATATATATGATCATGTAATTAAAAGTGTGTATTCCTTCACTGAGAGAATGTTCTGTGTTATGCAACATTGCTGAGTAAGACATACAGGCCACATTCACAATTACTTATGCATCGGACTCCTACAATTTACCCTTGTGGTTTTCCAGACGACAGAGAAAGGCCCTGCTCAGCAATAAGCCTAAACCCATCTGCTGCTAGTCAGACTGTAATGAATGAGGCGTGCGTCTCAGATCAATACTATCTGTGAGGAATCACCAGCAGGCCGGACAGCCACACATGCGCTGCTCACTGCTTTCTGTGTGTGTGTGTGTGTGTGTGTGTGTGTGTGTGTGTGTGTGTGTGTGAGTGTGAGTGTGTGTGTGGATAGTGGAGATACTCATTTATGGATAGTGCTTGTGTATGAGATTTGTCAGCACTGCATGTAAACCTGGATGCAGTGTCCCCACATTTTATGTATATTCTCTAATCCAATGGACTGAAGGTTTGATAGAGAACCTCCTCTGAATCAGGTGATGCAGGTAGGGCATTACTATTGTAATTGTTATTTTTAAATAAATCGGTCAATGAAACTTCAAAAAAATAATGAAAAAAGTAACAAACAAACGCCCCCCATCCAAAAAAAAAAAAAAAAACTTCATGAGACAACAGTAGAAATCCAGAAAAAACAGTAAACAAAGCATCACATTTTGGTCATTTTGTGTAAACTAAAAAGTCAGACAATAACTTCCATGATGAGGTTGTGCTTATTTTCTGTTGCATCAAGTTTAGTAGAGTTGCACTTGATACAGTGACTTGATATTAAATCAAGTTCAATTTCGTCATTGTCTCTCTCTCTAATTGTTATAACTCTATATAATAACTATTTATTTCAGGGATTTACTGTCTTCTGTCCTCTTCAAAGCTCTTTTGGCCCAATTAATTGAAATTGAAGATATTTAAATATAATACATTTCTCAAAGCACTTCTTATACATAGATCTGAATCTGGATCATTTTAGTTTTAGCTGTTACTGACTGAGTCTGAGAATCATTTTCAGGGTGACATTTCTAAAGCTAATTTCTGGTATAAGGCAGGAGTGTCAAACTCAGTTTAGTTCATGGGCCACATGCATCCCAGTTTGATCTCAAGTGGACCATACCAGTAAAATATCAGCGTAATAGCCTAGAAATGATGACAACTCCAAATTTTTCCATGTACATTAGGAAAATGTTTACATTTAATGAACTATCCTTTTACAAAACATTTTATGAACCTGAAATTTCTGAAGAAAAGGTATCATTTATATCAGCTTATCATTTACACATGTAGATTACAACTTACAGATCACAGTGGATCTGCAAAGACACAAAACATTTAGCCACAGTTATCTGAAAAATATATTATTTCAGTTGATGGTAAAACCAACTTGTCAGGATCTAGAAATTACATCCATTTCCACATGTGTGTAGTAATCCTGACCTGAACTAACTCACTACACCATACAAACTAAAGTGGGAGCTATAAAGAAGGGTAAGTTGTCCCCCTGCCTTGTAAATATATAAAATTCATACATTACAAATACATAAAAATTGTGGCAAGTTGCAGGTAATGTCTTCTGAGTAATTTTAGGGCTGTAGTCAACCAAAAAAAAACTTGGTCGACTAAAATCATACCCACTTATCAACCAATCGATTGGTCGCTTTTAGCAGTGTGTAAAATTATTTTTATCCTCATTATGTTTTGCTGAAATAACAACTGACTCAGAGCCAACAGATGTTTACATGGCCATACAAATATGATTTCCTAAAATGTAACTACATAAACACACACACCAACATATCACAATAACTATTTATAATTATATACAAAATAACTGCAGATAACTACTTTTGTCTCATTTTATAACATGGTGATAACAAAAAAATTGACCTATTCGTTCCAGCCCAAACACAGTGCTCTGGGACGGCAGTGGCTCAGTGGTAGAGTGGTCCAACTGAGGGGTTGGTGGTTTGTTTCCTGCTCTTCTTGGTTGGGACTATCAGGCACTTTACCCACCTTGCCTTGTATGAATGTTGGATGAATGGTTTGGAGGGACTCTAGATGGAAATTGGCAGCCACGCCTTCATCAGTCTGCCCCAGGGCAGCCACCAGTGTGACTGGGTGTGAAAGAATAATGGTCTCTGTAAGCGCTTTGAGTCTAGAAAAAAACGCTATACCGCCAAACCATTATTATTATTATTATTATTATTATTATTGTTCCTCTTTCTTCTTCTTCTTCTTCTTCTTCTTCTTCTTATCATTATTATTATTATTATTATTACTATGAATAGTGCTGTGCACATTGATCAGCTGATCACAGGGATCAACTGCAGCACACATCCACCTCGGTGTGGACTGTATATAGAAGTGATCTGGGTGTCTGCAATCATTCTATCTTTGTGTCTATTAAACCATATGATTACTGTAACAGACATATTGAAGTGAAATATTGTTGTCTGTTGAGAGCTGATCTACTGAAAGGGGTTCTTTGCCAACCCATCCCACGGGCCGTATTGGATCATTAACATTCTTCTGGGACTTCTCCTATTTTCACTTTCATTTGCTGATTTGATAAACAGCATCTCAGGACTTACTGCAACAGAGTTAAGACAAACATAACATCTCTGAACTAAACTGAATGACAACAGTTAGTATTTAAACCATTTTTGACCTGGTTAGTACCAGGTCAATTTTTTTTTATGTATTGAAACTATGAATACATCTCTCCCATTGACGCTTAGAGACAGTCTCATTTCATGTCACACTACCTGGTTTACTGGTACATTACATTGTATTAATAACTAGTATCAGCTGCTCAGAAGCTTCATGAAACTTTGCTTTTAAAAGTAAACAGCCTGTAATCTTCTGGCAGGTGGGGCACCAACAAAAAAATGTGTCCACATGTGAAAATAAAACGGATAAAAACACACTTTTTCAATCTTTCTGTAGTGAAAACTAAATTATCTGAGATATCTGTGAATTTAAACAGATGTTAAACAAAAACATCTACGTGAAATTACAGAACTAATACTTCATTGTTTTTCTTACTAACTGGATACAATTTTAGATGTTTTAAGTTTTGTTGAATTTACATCTTTTTCATGTAGTTTTACACACACATTAGATTTTTGTCATCTTTCATCTATTGCAAAAATGCATATATTTGTAAAACAGAAATACCCACTGATCCAGAAAATCTACATCTTTGGAGCACTGTTAAAGTAAGAGTGGAAGAGTGTGTAAAGGTTTTCTGTGGTTTTTGGATCTGGTGTGTCCTCTGACCTGCCTCTGCCTTCTACAGATAACTTCAGAAATGTCAGGGGGGTAAAAGAAACAGGTAACTGTCTGCGGTCCGTCCATTAACTGTGGTGATGAATGGAAATGAAATATCCTCCCCCCTCGCCTCACTCTCTCCTCCCTCTTCTTAATGCAATCACTTGGTCTGTAACCATGGGGTTTTTTTTTTTTTGGTTTTTTTTTTATGCCAACCAGTTTTTGTAAGCAAATTACTCCGTCAGAACCTGGCGGCACCTGTCCATCACCCTGAACAAGGAGGAGGAATGTCACTCAGACAGCTGACTGACAAGGAGGCACGCACAGGGAAAAACAAGATGAGGTGCAGGATGGACGGAGTAAAGGATGGAGACAGACGTGAGGGAGGAGGAGGATGAAAGGATAAGAAATGGAAGGACACATGATGTAGAGGGCAAGAGCAGGAGAGATAGGAAACAGGTTGAAGTGAAAGGAATAGTAAGAGAGACGGAAAAAAAGCAGGCCTCCTTTTTTCGTGGAGTGTCCCCTGGGTGTGGCCATATCAAGTCAATCTGGGGGCTAATTCGTGTCAGGGTTTGAATCCTATCTCCTTGAGAGGCAAGCAGAAGGTTGATAAAAATTGAAGTGGAATTGAAGTTGGATGCACAAGAGGATAGGGGAACAACAATGGTGTGGGGGAGGGGAGGGTGAGCTGTCAGGCCTCGCACCCTCTGATGTTCTCCTTATCCACTTGCTTTACCTCTGACCTTGGCCAAAATGTCCCTGCCACTCATACTGTAACTTCCTCACTGTTCTTTAAGGAAAAGTACAACTTAGTCACTGGCAGTTTAGTTCTTTAATTTACGATAAAACTGAACTCACTATGACGATAACTTTGTGACAATGAAGTCTTCCAGGAGAGGAAAAAGGAGTGGATAGACAAACATTTCACATTTAAGAGAATTTGAAAACCAAATTTCAATGTCACACCTTCACAAGAACTATTTAACTATTTAATATTTTGAAGACACAAAAAACATAATATTCTGAACGTTATGGTACTTCTTCTTCTTCTTCTTCTTCTTCTTCTTCTTCTTCTTCTTCTTCTTCTTCTTCTTCTTCTTCTTCTCCTCGGTGGCCACGAGTGATGCCTTAAATTATCAGTGCTCAGACATAATCAGTAGGCATTTGAAGATAAAAGGGGTTTCTCATTTTGCTGGCTCTCAAAGACCAAAACTCTCTTTATCCAGCCAAAGTCTGATAATGATAAAATCCTGGACTTTTCAATGCACCAACTATAAAATGAATAATGAGGCAAGTAAGAGTTGGTGTGAATGACAATGTGGATCGAACACAGGAGTTCTTAAATGGAGTGCTGACACTGTCAACACAGGTATTTGGCAGTTTGACTGTGATATAACATAAAGAGGTGCAACATAATCCAAGCAGAGGTACCATGACCGGTGACAGTTCAGTTATTTGTCCCAGATGCAGTTTCCTTGTAGAGAAACTGAAGGCAGCAACCTTTACATGTGTACTGGCAATTTCATCATTTGTGACTAACAGCCAATAGGAGCAATTTTTTCAACGCAAGTGTCACATCTACTCACGTAGAGTATTCGTGTCTACTTGCATCTTCACATTCACTTATGTCATCCTGCGATATATTTGCAATGCATTCAGTGGGAACCCCCAGTTACAATTTGGTGTAATTCATTGTTTCTCATTATCTACATTGTATAAAAATCTATTTCTCCCCCATTTTCTTATGTTAGCCTTTCATTATTCAGCTGTTTTGCTCATCTTTTCCTGTCTCCCTGAAAACTGTTCTGAACTGAGTGTAAGAACACGATGTGTGCTTCCATCCACCTGTTTACATTTATCACAGCTACTTTCACATTTGGGTAAAATGGAGAGTGCCATTACTCCTCGGTGTGACTCCTTAAATCAAGAATTTAAAGACAGAGTTCTTGAAGAGAGATCACAGTGGGCATATGTGGGCTTTTGAAACACTTTGACCTTAGATTTTTTTCAAGAGACATGAAGCTATGTTAAATTTTGCCTTTCACTGTACTCCTCAATGTGCACCATTTATACAGTCGATATAAATGTGTGCAGCATATTTTATTATCTGTCTGCAAACAGGTGTGCTTTCCAAAAACCTGCAGGTGATAGTTTTGTTCAACATCTTATTGCACAAGCTTTACCTTTACACCTTTTTGTGTCTTTCCCCTTCATCCCCAAACAACCCTTTACCCTGACTCTACTCTCTCTTATAAGCTGTGTTAATACCAGAATCCGCCTCCAAATCACCAAAAAATAGCAGAAAATTAAGCATTCAAATTTTTAATCAGACATGAACAAAGCCTGTGAATGGAAACGATGGGAAGGGAAGGAAAGGACGCAGGGGATCCATATATATTTTCTTCAGCCTTTTCAAAAAGCATAACACATCTGTGGTGCTGCGTTCGTGGTGCTAGAATGCCTGGTTTGGATTTTTCTTTTTTTTTTTTTTAAGCTCCAGAGATGATATTTGTTAGAAGCTGGACACCAAGAAAAGGTAAAAAAAAAACAACCAAGAGGTGTCTAGACAGGCCGTTCAGAACCACATTTTTAACCTTTCACAGCTCTCAAACATGGATCAAGGTAATCAAGTGAGTCTGTCACTTTCATACACCCAAATAACATCCCACCAAGCCACAGATGCACACTGTGATTAACACCGTCTCAATACCCAATACAGAAAACCCACACCAGACCAAAGCTGCCCAGTTTGAATCTCAGTGTCACGCTAGTAGCATCAGTATTGTCACTATGATTATTATTTTTTTTAAATTATGTAACGCTAATACATCTGTAGTATTGTACTATTTCCTTTTCGATTTGGTTCAGTGCAGACGGTAATGTGTGTGAAAATATCAGACAGTGTCATGTTTTTCCTACTAATAAGGGCAGATTAAGAGATTTGCCATCCGACGCTCAGGCCCACAACTGTCAAAACAGCAGGCAAGGAAAGCCAGCTCTTTTCTCCCCTCTGGAACAGCCCCCACTAAGAATGCATGAATACAGATCTGTGTGAGTGGGCATATTTATGAGAGATAAATGTGTTTTCTGTGTGTGTGTGTGTGTGTGTGTGTGTGTGTGTGTGTGTGTGTGTGTGTGTGTGTGTGTGTGA
>OOFC01001851.1:19553-86915 GCA_900323345.1 Pseudochromis fuscus | reverse complement strand
CTGGATGTTGTTTTTTTTTTGTGTGTGTGTTGGGGGGTGCTAAGGAAACAAAAAAGGGGTGGGGTTGGAGATGATTTTGATGAATGGGCACCTGCCACAGTTCTCATTTTCAGTCGCAAACTGGTTTGTGCAACCGCTGCTGGTTCAGGTAGCAAGAGTCTCCTCCAGGCTCACACAGGAAACACAGATGGGTGTGTGTGTGTGCTTCCTAATGCTTTCCTAGCCTTAAACAATTCTCTTTAATGTGGCCACAGCTGTGGGAGACATCAACAATATGGTTAAAAGAAAAAACAGCCAAAACGGCATTCTGTTCATGCTGGCACACATACATGAACGTACAGCTGGTATTGCCAGGACATGAATAGCCAATGAATGAACGAGGGGCTCAGGAAGTGGTTGAGACACGAGCTTATAATGAAGTTTATTACACCACTCTCCTGTCTTGTAAACAAAGCTGCTGCTGTCCGTGGATGAGACGTGTGGGTCTGGAGCATATAAAAGAAAGCGTCAATTCACGGAGCTCCTCTGCCAACAGACACTGACACACACACACAAGCCATGTCATCAGATGTCAATCATCAGATGAGGAGGAGGATTGCTGAAATATGGGCTTGTTAGAGTCCAAAAAAAAAACTAAACGAAAATACCACACAAATTTTAAGATGTTTGGATGTAGCTGCAGAGTGTGTTGGATCACTCAACCATTCCAGCAGGTAACCAAGCTTCATTCAGAACCTCTATTATATTACAAAATACTAGAGGGAACATATTTAGGACCACAAAATCTAATCAAATATTCTGTTTGCTTCTTGTGAGTAAACCATCCGTTCTGCACAGGCTAATCCAATACCACCTTTACCTTCACTAACCACTGATATTGTCTGCTGTACACAATTGATGGAAAAAATAAACCTTTAAGGAGGAGACGCATGCCTCCTGATCTCTTACAAACTCCTGTGGCAAGCACCAAATATTCTCACAACGATCAGTGACTCAGTCTGTCAAACCGGATGACTTTGAGGTGCTGACTCTCTTGGGACAGCATGATATATTGCTACTCAAACTGTCATCTTTGTAACTATTACAGAACTGGCTTGTGGCCAGCAGGCCGTTGATCTGAATCCCTATTCCAGCTGGGACAATCCTGGTAAAGTTACAGTGTCCCTTCTGCAGCTTGTGTCTTTTGACACAGCAAGGGTTGACTACTTCAGGTAAAATCTTCTTTCCACAGCACATGCAAAGAATTTTATTTTATTATACTGACTGTATATTCAACTGGGTAACATCCACTCATCCATCTTCTATACCTGATTATGTAGTACAGAGTTGTGGGGGCTGAAGCCTATTCCAGGTGACAATGGGAGAGAAGTGAGGTACACTCTAGACAGACTGCCAGTCTATTGCAGGGTGAACATGGATAGTGACAAACAACCACGTACACACACACTTACCACCAATTTAGAATCATTAATTATCCTGACAAGCATGTCCTGGACTGTGGGAGGAAGCCAGACACAGGAAGAACATGCAAACTCTGCACAGAAAGGATTTGAACCCATAACCTTTTTTTCTGTGAGGCAACTGCTAAACCACAGCACCACAAAAAACACAATCAATTTTTTTTTTTTTTTTTTAATGCAATGATCTAAATATAGTGTAAATCTAGCTTTACCATACAGTAGTCCTGCTAATTTACCTCTACCACTGTCCACAGCAGACTAACAATCAATGATTATTAGATACACAGACACTTGGATTTCTATCTATTACTTACAGGTTCAGACATCCTTCTGTCTGGCGACATCCTACTGGGCGCTCTGGGTCTACACTATGGTCTTCCACCAGTTGGACATGCCTGTAAAATCTCAAATGTAAGGCGCCCAGGGCCATCCTGATCAAATGTCCACCAGCTGAACTGGCTGTGCAGCAGCTCCTCTCATAGCACCCTCCAGATGTCTGAGCTCCCTGTCCTGTCACAAGTGCTAATAGCTACTTGAATTCATCACCTTATTTTTCCTATAACTCCCAAAAGCTTATGATTAAGCACCAATTCATCTGTCACACTCATGCAGAAGTTTACCGTCACTCAAAAACAAGTTCCACAGATACTGAAACTCCTTCAAGTGGAACAGCATTTCCCTCCCAACCTGGAGGCAGTTATTCTCCACTTTATGGCAGACTGACCTCACACTCAGAGAATCGCTGCCTTAATGTGATGAGGGAGATGTGCACGTGCCATCTTGTCCAATATAGGGAGATTAATGCCCCTTCCAGGTACTTCTTCATAGAAGAGAGGTGCTTCTGTTTGATCACCTTCTAGCTGTTAGAAAGGATTTTCCAACCACTAGAAGAATTATATTCATTGCACAAATGTCGCAACTTCTACAACTTCATTCAAATAAAACCAGTTCTGTCTTGTGGCTACTGGTTCCTGGGAAAACATTTACTGTACTCCAATGATTGACAACCTACTAACAAGCTTCATATTTAATACCACACCACTCTGCCAGATAGAAGTGTCTTACAAAGTCAAGTGATGTAATTTACTGAACAATAACAGGGCTCAAAAAACTATTACCAGTGAAGGCTATTCATACATGAGCAACACATAACAACAGGATCATCACTCCAAGTATTAAAACATCTTACCTTGAGTATTTCCACATAACATTTTCCTCATTTCCTCTTATAAATGCAATCAATCGATCACTTCTGTTTTCTCTGAATTACTGGATCATTTCTGTGATTCGAGCCAGCAATTATTGTAACGTAGATGTTGTGGAGGCAAGACAGAGCAGATGGCTGAAACTTTTCTCCCAAGTAGGTGTGGCTGAGAGCAATCCTGGCTATGACCAGTTGCAGCTCCAGTGTGTGTGGCAGCTGCAGCCGGGCTCTGCTTCATCGCTACCAAATGACCAGAAAGATGACAGCTGTAAAGACTTAGGTGTCATTTACAACTCCTAATACAGCACCGGGTCTTAGTCATGACACATGACAGTTCTACTAGACACATTAACAGCTGACTGAGGAAACAACTGTATCCATTTCTCCTTTTTCCCCCTCAAGTAACCGTCTTCTTGGGCTCAAGTCAGGTGACTGTGGATGCTTCGGCCATCCAGTTCAACACATCACACACGCACAGGTACACTGAAACAATCATGACACTCCACACCCTGTACACAGTCTGTTTCTCATGTGATGACAATGTGACACCAAACCTTTGAGTTTTTTTACAAACACTGTGCCCTTCACTGGATATTAAAAGGTTAAACAATTTATTGCATTAAGGGGGAAAACACATGAGCACCTCAGCTATAATAAGAAATGCTGTTAGGTGTCCGTTTCTAAAATTAACAGCTGACGTTAACAATGAGCGGCTTCCTATCGCCCACCATAATATATGAGATATCTCTAACAGGAGAATTGACAGAGCGGCTTCCATCTGTATGGAAGTGAACCACTGCTGACAGCATCACATGCAAACCCATATTTACACGCACTATCGACACTGATTGTGTTTGCAATATTGAGGGCAGATATGTGTGTCTTTATGAGGATGGTGGGATTGTGCGTAGTACTAGCTTGTCTAACGTTCACGCTAGCTAGCTAACTCATGTTTGGCCATCATTTACTGAGATTAAAAGAACTAGTTATTTGGTGGTGGAGCTACTTACCGGGTCTCTGTCAGGAGTGTTTACTTTGCGCTGAAATAAACTTCCATGTCGCTGTCTGCTACCGTCGCTGACATGTCTTGTTTTAGGACAAATAAGTATTTACTACACTGAGAGCCTCTGCTGCACATAGCCATGACAACACGCCCATGCATTGCGTCACTACTAATGCTGCCTTCACGTGCTGCTCGTAATAAACACAACAATCTTAATTTCTAAATTCTGTATATTAGAGATAATGTAACAAAAATTTGTATATTTTTTTGTTTTCATTGTTTGGATTTTTTTTTAAAGCTAGAGGAATGTAAAGAAATCACTGTTAAAATATTTGTTTTGTTTGGAACCATAAAGATAGGTAGCATGAGAAACATTTTATTTTTATTTTAAAGAAACTAATAAATATGTCAATACAAGATGAAATTCTGCCGCAGAATTAGATGATAATGCCCTTAAGTGCACCAGTACTAATTGAAATGTAAGACCTGATCTGCAGATCATTACAATAATGGGTCCTAAATGGATACTGAATGATAGCCAGTGACATAACCTGAATAATTCCATAGGAATATATGTGCAGAACAGCAACTTGCACAAGTCATGCACAACAGAGAAATAGCCTCAGTGGATATTCCCTTAATGCAAATATAAAAGTAGCACAAAAACATGTCACTTTTCCCCCACATTTTTATTATAATTAGGTCTCTGTCAGGCCCCTGGGGGTCACTGGGCCTTCATCAGTCAGACATTAAGCTCCCTCATGCCCCCGGCTCGATATGTGTCCTTCTTTTTCTCTTCACCTTAAATGAACTCCAAGTGTTATGTTTGTGTTTGTGCCTTATAATAAACATGGTTGTATTGTGTTTTATATAATAATCATGTTTAATGTTATAATTCATTAACAATTCATTTTAAATTTACAAAATTTAGAAGATGGGAATGTCATTTTTTAACTTCCAATTCATTTGTCCCATATGTCTCAGGGCTATGGGTGAATATGGGAGTTCACACAACCCACAGAGACGCAGTGGGAAGCGAGGTTATAATTTAAAAGACACTTGGAGTGTATTAGCGCTATCAATACAGTATTTGACCTTTTAAGAAATGGGATGTTCAGATAATTAAAAATTACATCCAACAGTTGAACAGATAAAAAAAATCTGATCCCACACACGGGGCATTTTACAGTAATTACCCAGAGCATGCAGCAGCTGTCTGTGCATGCTGCTCTAACAATTGTTCAATACTGCCTTCTGCTGGCCAAACACTCGACTTTATTTACTTATTTTCTAAGTGTGCATGGTTATATCCTCCAATGTCATCCACTGTGACACACTACAACAGCACCCTACATATGAAATTAAATCACAAGAAACTATGCCTCTAAGTAAAAAGGGATTGTTAGGGAGTGTGACAAAAAAAAAAAAAAAAGGATTTCAGTGGCGTCTCCATGACGATATGTTGTGCCTGCAGCCAGAAAATGCATCTCTCAGTGAGCATAGGCAAAGGTTGGAAATAATGAATGGACTGGGAGCTTCTGTGGCAACAATGTGTCAGAATGTGCTGTTAGTCAACACGAGCTTTGTACCTCTGTGCCAACACGAGGGCAAAGATGAATATGTTCTCACTGCTCTGCTGATTAACACTGAGTTGATATTCCAGCTAACCTGCCTGTTTTATTACATCCTAAAATAAAACCCTCAGTATTTTACCATATGTTTTTACTACTTCTCTCCATCATGTGTATTTGTCTGTAAAGATGTTCTTAGCTTTGATCCCAAATGAAGACATCACTCATCCGTTTCAGTAACTTTTAATACAATTCAATGAAATACTATTTGGCTCACCAAAACAAAAAAAGAAGACAAAAAAAAAAGAGAAAATCACATTGAAAAATGAACGGTATGTACCATACAGAAAGTACAATGCTGAGAGAGAAAAATGGTTTGTCGGTGTTGTTAGGTATTAGTGTTATGCATGGTATGGTGAAGAACTACAAACATGGCAACTGTAGGTTTATTGTCTGTCCATAAATGAAGAAAATGTTGCCCACCTCTACAAAACACCGACACTTCTTACTTTGTACCAACACATTACAGCAGGCTTAATACTGAAAAGAAAAAAAACATCTCATTATGTCTTGGTTGTCACAGAGAAGGAAATAAACTAAATCTCTGTTCAACTCATAAATTAAACAATAAATTAAAGCCAGTAAAAGCCTTTCAAGTTCTTCATACAAATACAAAGAGGTACATAAACTAGTCTGTATTAAAACAACAATATTTGAAATATCAAAGCTAATGAATCACAGTAGCGGCAAGCTGCCAGGCGGCGCCAGAATGATCCCAAACACGTAGAAAAGTCCCATAAGGAGGTTGAGCTTGGCTGTTTTCTGTGGGATCTTGGCGTAGCATCGGCTGCGGAACTGCTTCTCCAGCGGGAAGGCCATGGGCAGCGTGAGCAGAGGCAGCGCCATGCTGATGGTGTAACGGGTGGCGAGGATGCAAAAGAGCACGTAGGGGACAAAGAGCAGGAGGTTGTAGAGGACGTAAGACAGCGTGGGTCCTACGAGGATGGCCAGCGTGACGATGCCCGCCTGCTTGTCAGAGTCCATGTCTCTGGTGTTGTTGCTGTGGAGGATGGCTTCTGTGTTGAGGGCCAGCGGGACAGCGTACACCAGCGGCAGCACCGAGAGGTAACCAACCTGCACTGCGTGGGCAAACATGACCGCCAGTGGGCCGAAGGTGATGAGGATTACCACATCTCCCAGGGCTACGTACTTGAGGCCGATGCCTGAGGGAAGAGAGGAAACCAGAAACAACAACTTTGTGATTATTGGCGGTCAACAGGATGCATTCAAATCCCCACTATATGTGCAAGGTCAATTGTATTATGTAAGATTACAAACTTGTGTTCCCACATGCAAACTGTAAAAAAGCTCCTGATAAAATTAAAGGAACATTCCAACAGTTTATTAGTTTATTCCTATAAAGTCTTAGAGAGTTGTCAAAATCAGTGTTGCAGATTCTGTACTATCCTGTCATCAAGTTCATACGGTAATAAAATTGATCCAGTGGACACATCCCATAACAAAACTATCAGCTTTCACAGCTTGCCTAGTAAACACAGTCATTCAAGGTCCACACTCCCAGGCTGTAACACAGGGTTTTTTGTTTGTGGTCATAGCGTTCAAGCTGAGACAGCACTGATGACATCACCCATGACATTTTCCTCAGATTTGACTAAACTGAACCCCAGAATCCCACATGACAACAACACAACTAGTTCACTTACTGATCAATATCAGGAAGAAGAAAAAAAAACAAAAAAAAAAAACACTTCTAAGTAAAAACACACCAAAACAGTGAAGTTAAGCTGTAGCAAGAAATACTGTAAGATTCTGTGTTTTGATGAATGTAATTCTGATGGAAAGTTTGCTCCATGCAGTTCACTTCACTTCATGAAGAAATGTGACACATCGGTGTCATGTTTGGGGAAGGGGAAAAAAAGGTGCTATAATGGGCCAGTTCACCCACATCCCAGCACACAGGTGACTGTGGGAATGGGATTTTTATGTGTGCAAGTCTTCTGATATCTGCCCTCTGAGACACACTGCTACAGTGTGTTTCAAATACCAGTAGTTAGCGCTGGGAGTCACCTCTGTGTTTTTTTGGGGTTTTTTGTTGTTTTGGTTTTTTTTTGCAGGAAGGTGTTTTCAGTAATCTCAAAACCTTAGCTGATAAAACAAATTATTTTTCACATCTAAAAAACAAAAATGATAAGTGGTACATTTTCAATGTAGGGTGAAGTGAAGGCTCGTTGTTCTGTCGTTTCACCCTTCAATAAACCATGAGAGTGGCCATACTGGTAAATGTAAATACGCTCTGCCCATTTTACTGTGCAATAAACATAAAGACGGCAATCCAAGAGAGTAAAGTTAATATTTTACTCACCTCCAGTATATAAAAAAGAGCTGGAAAGTCCCCCAAAGTAAATAAGGGCAAGGTGCTCCAGTCTAAGTGTCGACAAGAAGTAGAGCAGAGTGGCACACAAGCACCCCAAAGAATACAATAGAGCGCCGAACATAACAACGTCCTGTGGCGCCAGGATTTCATCCACAAGAGTCCTGTCATCACTCTTCTTGTGGTCAATCCCTTTGGAGAAGTCATAGTAGGTGTTTACAAGGTTTCCTGCCCCGTGGACGACGAGGACAGCCACCGCACACACCATGAGGATTACCAAGTCCACAGAGCCCTCCAGTTTGTATGCCAAGGCGCTTCCGAGGGCGACGGGCGTGAGCGAGGCACTGAAGCTCCATGGTCTCAGTGCCAAGACATAGGCTGCACACTTATGTCGGACATCTGAGGCAACGCGGGTCATCCTAGACAAATGGTTGGTGCCTGCAGAGTGACACTGCTGGTCATTGTGACCGTTTGAGCCCGCCAATACAAACGTTTCTGCCCTGCTGTGTTTCTGGTCTTTGGCCATTCCTCTGCAAAGGGGTCAGCAGTACAATCAATGATGTCCGAATCTGCTGTTCCTACAAAAACAAACATAGCAACAAAATTACAAAAAGCTTAAACAAAAGTTAAAAGTACCATAAACATATCAGGTTTTATGGGGCAACACTGATTTCTTGCTTTTATATTTACTTTTTAAACATTTGTTTTGTCTTCTAAGTCAGAACACTGGACTATAATTTATGGTATCATTTTTTAATAAATACAGGAGTGTTGAAACTTTAATATATTTTGATAAATAGTTTGATAGTGTCTTTGTTGTGAAAATAAAGATAAGAGAAGAGAATTTTATAGATCCTGAAAGAAATTCTTGTGTCAGTTGCTCCTAGTATGCAAAATATTTAAAGATTAAAAACTATATAAATATACAATATAACAAAATCTATATCTGGGCTCTCCATCCCTGGTCCCCGTGCATGTCTTAGAAAACTTAGATGTTTTCCTCTCCCAACAAACCTGATTCAAATGATCAGCTCATCATCAAGCTCTGTAGAAGCCTGATAACGATGCTGATCATCTTGAGGACCAGGGTTGGAGATCCCGGACATATATGCAGAAAAGGGTGCAGTGCAGAGTGCTAACAAAGCCAGTGTCTATAGAAACACACCTTAATTACACAATGTTACATGAATATTGCACATGATAGACGTAATTGTAAGTAGAAAGGGACTATTGTACATGAGAATGAAAAACTATAACCAGTGACAATTGCAGATGAGAATAAAAAACATACAGATAACATAATAGGTCATATTTTTGTATCATGACTATAACGACGACTAACGAATTTTTAGAACTTGCAAACAAATTATTGTACAATCTACTTAGTTTAAAGTATGAATAATAACTCAGTGATAAATATTGTTGATGTGACTGTACACTTGGACACTTTTAAATCCAACGTAAAGCGGGTGGTGTTGCTTTTTCTCTTGCCAAAGCACGTGGCATTTCGTTAAATACCACACACACACACACACACACACACTCAAAATGTGGGTGAAGTTACTATGGGGACAAATCCACGCACACTTGTCACGTAGAAAAGGACACCGCAGCCGGGAGAGGCGAACAATCTGAAGCTAACTACTGAGATTATGGGATTAAAGCTAACAGGTCAGCCACCGAGCTACCGCTGAGTGTGCGGGGACAGAGAGGAGGAAATGTCTGACAGCGGTTCCTACCTGCTACGTCTTCGATATCCGGGACAGACTGCGGGTCTCACCACCTGGAAACATATCTGTGAGCAGTGTGGAGCCGGTGCGATGAGAGCTAGTCACACATCTTACGTGTCAGCTTCGAGGGGACTCGACTGGTTGGCAACCGTAAACCCTGCTGCACCTGACGGCCGCCATTTCCTCCTCCGGATGTGCAACAGCGCACAGAGGTCGAAGAAAAAGCATCTCGTACAAATGGTTCCGCCTTGTATTTGATTAATGTGAACGCATACAAGGACTCATGTCATTCAGAAAATATCACGTATTTATATTTTACGAAAAGCCCCTAAAAGGACATGATTAAATTTATTTTATTTTCTCCGTTTTGCCGTAATAACGAGTTAATTTCAGTAGTTTTCCTACGGTTTTCTTTAGATCTTGAGAAAACAAACTTTTTTTATAGGATAACAGTCTCGTTATCTCAAGAAAACGAAAACAATAAACAAATTATCCTATAATTGTGAGCAAACAAGCATTATTTTCTCGAGATAACGACAAAAAATAACCACTATATAAACCACTGAAGTTAACTCGTTACCACGGAAAAACGAAGAAAATAAAAACCATGTCCTTTTATGGTTTATGTTGTAATCTGAAATTTGCAAATTGCAATAATATTATTTAAAATAATCACTCAATGCTGTGCTATTTCTGCATATTTTTTTCACAATGGTTTATGTGAAGTATTAATACTTATCTTTATTTTATTTTATTGTTTTTATTCCTGTTTCCTACTTCATTTTTGTCTTTTTTCTGCAGTGCTAGAAACTGTAACTGACACAATTTCTCCCTGGGGATCAATTAAGTATTCTGATTCAGAAATCTGCCAGTAAGTTAGATAACAGGCTCTAACAGGTTCTCCTATAACAACTATACTTATAGTAATGCTTATTGTGAGAGAATTTTCCATGTCTCTGTGTGGTTACAGGTCATCCTTTGGGAAATAATCATTCCTGGTCTAGTTCAGACAAACAGTGGAATTAGTGACTTACTGTTAGGTACAGAGTGTTTCTGGATAACATAAACATCTGAAGTACCTTCCAATGGGAGGTTAGATTGGCTTGACCAGTGTTCTCGACCAGTGTTCTCTATTCTCGAGTGTTTAATAAACATTATCGCCTCAGACATTCACAGTCTAGTCAGAACATCTTTTGACACAAGTTCACCAATTCAAGAGGAGGGTGAATACCATTTCCATCACACTTACATGTATAGCAGAGCCATGAGGAGCCATTGACTCACAGAACTGATTTTCAAGCCATCCAAAGCTGCACAACAAGATATGGAAAAACTGCAGACGAAAAGATAAACCACAAAGGGAAAAAATAGATTGAGCCTCTCCTTTCTCAAACAATTATAATAACAGTAATTCCTTGTGCATTAGCAAAATCCAGTAGAATCAGTGTCATAAAACTGCTTCCTTATTAAAATCATTTTTTTCTACATTGCTACACAGTTAGAGGAATGAACTACAACATTCTTGCTGCATGCAGATCAGTTAAACAGTGACAAGTGCCAACACTTTGATTCTAAACTGTGGGAAGCTGCTAACGTGCAGATGTTTAGTTAGAATGACAGTGTAGTATACATCTCTATTATTATCAAGAAAACAGGAAAGAAAATACTAATCATCATCAGATCTAATACACTATTTTTTATTCGAGCTAAGAGTTTAGCATTATATTTCACAAGTAATTGTCTGTGCAAGAAAAACATTCATGTGAACCCAAAAGAGCTTGTAGGTTTCGACTTGAAAACATTGTGTACAGAACAAAAACTGCATCCATGCTCTTTGGCTGCTGGAGAGGCTTTTAAGATGTGGTTTTTCACTGCAACATTTTGTCACAGTGAAAGAACAGGGAGGATGAATGCCATGAAAGGCTTTGTTCCATTTATGTGTCACGAAAGCAAAGCCAATGAGTCAGCGTGCACAGTACCACAACTTTGAAACTGCCACAAGAAACACAGACTTTGTTAATGTTCATAATTACACCTCTATTTTTCCTGCTACAACTGGAGTCCTGATTGGCTCTTGTATTGAGACAAAAGAAAAGCACAAAGAAGATTTTAAAAAAAGAAAAAATCCTTAAAAGATCATACAATCGGTTTTTATTTTCTATTTAAACACACTAAATTCAAATGTTAGGATTATGCAAATATTCTGGGGAAATGAATTGTTGTTTTTAATTTCCTTATACAGACCTGATTGCGAGATGTTGCTGATACTTGATGTCATTTTGTTGCCAGTCTGTCTTAATGGGAAAACGTTTGGAAAATAATTCATTAAACATCCCTGGAAGTCCCTAAAGTGAGCCTCCCTCGGTCAGAGACCAGTCACTGCCAGCCTATTTTGCACCCAACAACCAGTACCCACATGATCCAATTTCTAGTTGCGACCTCTATCCAAACTCCATCAAATATACTCTACTGCTACATGAGTGTGAGCAACATGAGGCGGTCATTTAGACAAGAAATGAGTAAATGAGTGCAACATTGTCCATTTTGTTAAAGATCAAAACTATTGTTTTTCTCCCTTCACATCCAGCCTTTACTCATCCTTATGCAAAACAAAGACTTGTAGCATTTCTGTGTTGTTTGCAGGCTTTGATGCACACCCTAATGCCACTTCTACAACTTGCAGTAGGCTACTGCAAACTAAACCAATAGTTTGCATTTCCATGTGTCAGTGCAAGAAATCATTTGTTCCTGCATCATGTCATATTGCCCTGCCAAGACAGAAAAACCTAGAAACTACAAAATAAAAGCTGTTATTGTTTTACTCCTGTTTGTTTAGAGTTGACAGAAAAATGTCTGTCTGAGCCTGTCTGTGTATGCCACAGTGGTAGGAGGAGAAGACCAGACTTCTTCTTCTTTCTTTTTTTCTTTCTTCCAGCAGCAGGAGCAGCAGCATTACATAAACCTTAGAAAATCATGTTCAAAATAAGCCATCTGCCTCTGCTTTAGCTCAGCTCCGGTGGCTGCAACAAGTGGTTTGACGGACAGTGCGCGTTTGGTTTTCATTAGATTGTCTCGACACTGACCCCCTGCCCGCTCTACAGTAATGTGAAACCAGCCCGCTGGCAAGCGCACTGTGCGGAAGAGAGCTGATGCAGTCTGAGCTGCTTCCACCACCCGGTCCGCATGCTGCTCTGCGCCGCCGCACACAGACCCCAGCTCCACCAGCACCAGCAGCAACAGGCGACTAGATATACAATGGCCAAGAAGTAGTATCCCCGGGCGTAGATGGTAAAGTAGTCTTCGCAGAGGGATTATTTTTTGTTTTTTAATTTATTTTTTTCCTGGAGGTGTGATATCGCAGCCATGGTGTGCTGTCAGACTCCCAGAAGCTTACGCAGCAGTGACCGGAGCCTTCCCCTGCTGGCTGCTGCGCTGCTCAGCCTGCTGTTCGCAGGGATGCAACAAACCACAGCGTTTCCCTCCTGGAGGTTAGAGGTATGCTGTGACCACTATATGACAAGTAACACCTGGGACAGCAGCTGGGGAGTCCGGCAAAGTGTCTGCTTATTAACTTCTAGATGCAGTTGAATGACTTGAGTCCATTGTCTGCTTCTGTTTCTGTGAAGCTGCATTATAAAAACGCTCAACATCATTTAAATATTTCCAATTAAAAACCTTTTATTTCAACCAGGAACTTAATAAGTTACACAAGTAAATAGTTCCACTTCTACACACTGTCTTTCATTAGCAGCAGTGGTGAACTCAAGTGTGAAAGTTTGAATTATACAGACACAAAGTTATACTTGATGGATCCTTTACACCCCGAATTTATCACAAATATGTCAATTTTAAACCCTTATCCTGATATATGTTGTACAAGTTGTGTACGTTTAACAATCAACTAAAAAACACTAAATTGTAATTTTTTTTAACGAAGTATGGTCTCCAGGTCGCAGGATACGAGATTATAATGTCTAGAATAATTTTGTTTTTCCATTTTTTATTCCAGACTTTTATTATGGATCCTCTGTCCATGCAATTCCAATTATCTCTCTGGTTTCTTTAAACGTATCATTAGTTGGACATCATCACTCAGTTATGGTAATAGGCATCAGATTCAATTAATGTTGGGTTAAGGCTGAAGTTAGCTGAATAACCATAATTGAGTTAGGCTATAGAGCGGATGCCTGTTCAGTAATATCTTCAGTGAATTGAATAAATGTGTTCCTCTGCACGCTTCAATCACTGCCACCCACCCACTGTGATACAGAGCCTGAGGGATAGCTTTATGTCATTTCCTTTGCCACACACTCTCATTATGTGTCAATCAAGAGGACTGTGGTGGGGATTACATAACTGCCTTAGATAAGCTTCTGGTAGGCTCCTGGGATACAATACAGAATCAGCAGGAGACGCAGTAGAGTAGTGAGCATCTATGAGTGAAAAAGTCACAATGTAAAGAAAGAGCATACTGAAAATATACTGAAAATAATTATCCCAACCTTAAAGATGCAAATGACTCCCACATAGAGCATTACTGTGTCACCACATCTCAATAATTATTTTCAATCTTATGTACAACCAGAATGTTTAAACTTATTTCCAGTGTTGGTTTGCCAAGCAAATGTGCATGCTTGAGGAAACAGACAGTTCGTGTTTTCAATTATATTCCAAAAACAGCCTTTGTCGCAGAGAGCTTTGAGTGTTTCTGAGACTAAGAATGAAAATCATAATCCCTGGTTTTGCAGTTTCTGGAACCGAGGTTAAACTCTTCCAGACTCCCTCCAGCATCCTCTGGGATTTGTCCTCAGATGTTTCGCCCTGCGAGTCACTTGAAGGTTTAGTCTACAGGGCTTGTTTTGGGGCCCTCGTGGTTTTTACGGTTCATCTTCATTTTTGCCAAAGTGTGAGATTAGATTTGCAGCGAATATAACAAGACGTGACACACAGAGAAGCTGCGCTGGCCCTAATACGTTAAACACCTCATAATTCAGTGAACACATGACTCTGGTGTGTCAGCTGAGGGCAGGAAATTAACTGTTGTATCAAAAACAATGACTTGTGCATTTAATTCAATGCAGAAATATTTTTAATATCAGAGGAAGACACATCTTGAGGTTCAGCCGCAGTGTGCTACAGTTTGCCAGACTGCCTGCCCCGGTTTCTCTATTTTGGTAAGGAAATGAAGGAAGTACTGCATCTATTTGTCTTGACTGGGCGAAGCAGGAAGAGGAACCAGAGGATAGGGTGTAGAATACAAAATGAAGGGAGCGGCTTTGATATTTGCTTTCCATCCTTCCCAGTAAGAAAATGCACGAGCATGGCTTATTCTGGCCAGAGTTTGGCAAGACTGTTGTAGGCCGTTAAGGCTTCAGTGTGATTTACCCTTACATACTGTTCAGGTCAAATTTTTACCCACTTTGACATTTGACAGTAGTAAAAGTACCTTAAATGCCATTATTCCAGTGACCCAAAATACACAAAAAATAAAAATGGTTTATAGTTTCACTCTACTTTCATACAAGTGGTACAAATGTTCATACACTGAGGCTGTTTCGGGTCAAATTTGACCATTATATAGTAAAATGGATTTCAGATATACACACTTAATATGAGCCGAATCACACTGTGAAGACATCAAATATGAACAGTATGTAAGGGTTAAGATAACAAAGATGTCTGATGTCTTGTTTGAACATGTCTATACAAAGAAGTGCTCTGAATGGCAGTGGTGAGACTAAATGAGTTTTACTAAATCAAGATGGCAGCGTACAGTCTCCGTCAGTCGCTCTGTCAAAGCCTTTCTGATGGTATTCAGTCAAAAGGTGAAAACACTCAGAGAGCACAAACCTCTGTCAAGGCATAATCCACATCTGATCTCCACCAAACTTAAACATTTCCCTGTTTTCAGTTTGTACCTACTGCTTCCTCCTCTTCTTCCCCTGGTGGTGTTTTATTGCCTCCTACTGGTTCTTTGTCTGGATACCATCCTCTGATCTTGCCCCCCCCCAAAAAAAATTTGTTCCTTAGGTAGTACCAAAGCTCTCAAAAAAGTTTATCAAGATCTGTCCAGTCATTTTTCCGTAATGCTGCAAACAGACGGACGAACAAACCAACACAGACAAAAACATAACATAATAAAGAGAAGCTTAGGAGAGAAGTTCAAACCCTGTCTAGTTTCATACTTTTACAGACCTGGCCTGTATCTTCGTAAAAACTAGAGGTGATGTCAGATTTTTGTTTCAAAAAGTTATAACCTCACCTCCGCTGTTTGAAGTGTTTCGGATGCTCCTGGATGGGCTCACAATCTCTTTTTTTAAAGCATGCTGAGGCCCACAACCTCCTCTTGGCTGCGTCTTAGATCATGATTTCTGATACTGATGATATGAGGCCTTCACACTTCAATGCAAACTGCGTCTCATAACCAGGCTCTGTCCAGCCCTGCACACATGATGCACTCTTTTCCCCCGCTCTTTTCTAAGTCTGCATGGACTTGACAGGCTTTCTGAATGCCTGCAACAGAGTCTCACCCAGCACATGTACCCCCTGATGATTGCCAGTCGTGTGTACCCTCAGCAGATTTTCCATTTTAATGTGTAGCTCCTTAAAACCTCGTTAAAATCCGGAAACAGAGCAAAAAACCCTCTAAAGCACAGAAAGGACTCTTTGGGTCAGAAGTGTTGAAAAGTGGATTTATTACTTAAACCCATCTCCATAAAAAGTTTATCAACCTGTGTGACCACTGTTATGGAATATCACAGCCCAGGCAAACCACAACTTAACATCAGTCAGAGGATATTTATGAAAGCCTTTAAAATGCAAAGCACCCATAGACAGACTTTCAAAGCTATAAAAAAAAGAAAGTGTGCAGAATCCAGGCCTGGTTATTTGGAGCTGATGTTGCCCCATCCCCAAAGAGATATCAGCCGCCATGTATCTGTGAAAAGGATCATACTTAATGTTTGGAAAACTGTTTTACTGCTGACCAGTGCCCCTGTACTTGAGGTGGAATACCCTCAAATGAAATTTAAGTAAGCAAGTTTTACCAGAGCACAGAAACAGAAGCTGAGTGCAGCTGGAAGTGAAGATTGTAATATTTATTGATCTGACCACAAATACATTTTCATGTGTCTGGTTTAATTCTTTGGGAAGCCGGTGCCAGTGATGTCACAGCTGATCATCTAACTTCGCTTGGTGGTGTCTGGTGATTCATTAAAGGTTTTTCTTTGTCCAAGGAAGAAGCTCACACCACTGCGTTGCTCATCGGGATCCGCAAAGAGGCCCGGTCACAAGTGCTTCACCTCTCCAGGAACAAGCGCTACACCCTCACCCCGGAGCAGCTCAAATGGGACAAGTTCAAGCTGACATACAAGTATTTATGTGCAATTTCTCCTCTAGCAACAAATGATCCGAGGATTGTAGATGAAAAATAGATGAGACTGTTTGTTGGTTTTAACAGGAAAATACCATTTTTAATCAGCTGTAGGCTTTTAGAAACATAATTACTGTTGATACTTTAAAGGGATCATTTATCTCAAAGCTTGCCATATTTGCAATCAAGCCATCATCTGACAGTGATCATCACACAGAACTCTGTGTGTCTCTGAGAAACATTAAAGAGATGGACATTTGCATCGCTGCTGCAGTTGCTTGGCTCCAAAACATTCACATTGTGCTGGACTCACTGTTTGGAGGAGATCCAGAGACTTTATTCTTTCTGGAGCAGTAAAATAATCACATGAAATCCTTTATGAGAAGGTTAGATTGAACTAAAGAGGTTTAATCTCTAAGCTTTGGTGATCCAACACACTTCAGTGGACAAATAGGAGATAATTAGCTGAATTTAAAGGATCAATCAATAGAAGATACCAACTGATTAATAAATGACCTTTATTAAAAGTATCAATGTCAGACTAACTCTCGCTGAGATACGAGAGAATATCAGGTCTCAGTAATGGAGCTGTACTCGCAGGACCGGTGGGAATTCTGGTGTCTGAACAGTAGCCATAGTGTTTTGGCAGATCCCTCCACTGTAGAGGAATGTGTATAGAGACCAGTATTAACTACATAATGCTGTTGTGTCTGAGCAGGTTGCTCTCCTTTCCTACGAACTTGATAAATGCCAGTGACACACGCAGAGGCTTCGCCAAGGCCTTTGGCATGTGGAGCGACGTCTCACCATTCAGCTTCAGAGAGGTGCCAGGTGACCAAGAAGCAGACATTAAGATCGGTGGGTAATCTGCATGCGGCTGTATCGCTCCCCGACAGATGTTCCTTGGCTCCGAGCTCCAGACTTCTGCTTTGTCGTTACTGTTTCTCTCTCCGTGCTGTCATCGCCCTAATGTCTTCGCCTCCAAACTCATTAAATCACCCTACCGTGACTATATTACCAAGCTTATATTCAGCATGATTCATAATTCTAAATGAAAAAAAAACGCAAGTGCTTAACAACTTCCATACATGTCAGCCCATGGTGAAGCAGTCTAAATTATGCTTTATCTGTCCCTTTGGGTGCAAACTCCAGGGTCCTGCATAAATTCTCGGTGACAGTGAGAGAAATGGTTGTCATCCTGCAGGGCGAAGGCTGAGGAAAAAGCTCTGCCTTCAGTAATTCATCATCTCTGTGCTGTAGTCTACGCAGAGCAGGAATAATGGAGTGAGGGTTTCCCTCCTCGGCTCTGAGGTATGTCTCCCTCTCTCTGACTTGGCAGGCTTCTACCCCATCAACCACACAGACTGTTGGCATTCCCACTTGCACCATTGTTTCGACGGCATCACGGGAGAATTGGCTCACGCGTTCTTCCCGCCAACGGGTGAGATCCACTTCGACGACCACGAATACTGGATTCTGGGAAACATGCGCTTCAGCTGGAAGAAAGGCATGCATCTTTATCATGTTTGTTGAAATATTTCACCCGTGAGGTGATGGATGCACCGGGGGGGATGCATGGTAACAGTGAAAGAAAATAACTTTAACTGCATCTTTGTTGCAGGGGTTTGGCTGACAGATCTTGTCCATGTGGCGACTCATGAGATCGGTCACGTCCTGGGACTGATGCACTCCATGGATCCCAAAGCTATAATGCACCTGAATGCTACTCTGACAGGGCGCAAGCTGATCACACAGGATGAGGTGTGGGGCCTGCACCGTCTCTACGGTACGATCACAGTCTGCACATTTCTGCCAGAACATGAATGGTAATTTTTGAGCTTTAACATCTTTAAACACATCTGGGGATTTTGGACCCGATTTGCTATCGATGACATTTTGCAATTAATCTAAAAGCCACTAAACAGTGAGTCCAGTTCTCCTGCTGGGATCAGTCTACACGATGAGCCTGATGGTCCAACCTGACAGACTGAGCCCAGAGTGACAGATAACTGAGGCAGCATCTGTGCGTTCTCACGACATCCTGACAGAGAGATCAGCAGGAGAATCCTTCTGCCTTCTTTCTCCTGGATTGACAAAGTGAAAGAGGAATGATGTTGGTGCTGTCAGGTGGAGCAGCGCAACAATCCATCCTGATTAACTGTCATGAAAGATGGTGAGCAGTTATTGGTCACAGTCCCAACATGTAGCCTGCCATGTGTGTATGCCAAGCCCGGGCTGGAATCTGAGCATTTAAGTGATGGCCTACTCTGACACAGTGACCACCTCAAAACTGCAAAAATATTATGTAGTCTGATCCCGGCATTAGAAGGATTACATCTAGATACACTTGTGAAGAACCGGCGGTGCAAAATCTGTGATGCATTTTTGGTCAGAAGCAGCGAGAATGTAGACCGCAGTGTTTGTCTTTGACGACTGACACTGAAAGCCAACGTGGCATTAATGAATACTGTATAAACTACTCATGAGTCATCATTAGCGTGTATTATGGTGAGTCATTTTCATTGGAACTAGAAGCAGACAGGGGATCCAAATTCTTCTGCTGCTCACTGAGAGCTGCTGTCTGATCCTCCTCCCTCCATCCCTCTCCCTCTCTCTCTCCTCCAGGATGTTTGGACCGGTTATTTATCTGTCCAGCCTGGGCTCGGAAAGGCTATTGCGACAGCAAGCGCAAGCTGATGCAGAAGCACTGCCCCTCCAGCTGTGATTTCTGTTACGGTAAGACGCAGCAGCAGCAACAGTCCAGAGGGGGAAAAAAAAAAAAAGTTTTCTCTCAATTGAGTAGTGCGAGGAGCTGCTGTGAACCGTTTGCCAACAGAGCAACAGGAGCCAACAGGTCCAGCAGTGCAGAGCTGTGATGGAGGTTTTGAATGTGATTTGAAGGGAGATTATACTTGCCACCGGAGGAGTTTGTGTTTTATTTCTGGAGAGTAGCAGTGTCCCCCAGGGGGAGGCCAACTGTGTTCGAGCCCCACAACCCTGATGCAGAGGAGGCCAGTACCTGTTGATTGCTGCTTTACACCAAGTTGGACACATTAGCAGTCTGACAGCCCGAGTCTGTTTAGGTTTACTGCAGGATGCTCTGGTGCTGGAGGTCTCCTATTGCACAACAGGAAACAGCTCCTCTTAACCATCACAGCCCATAGATTGTTGTGGCTTTCTGATTTTTTTTTTATTTTTTTTTTGTCAGCAACAAGGGACAGTGTGGAGAGAAGCAAGAGGATACGATTCCTGGCTCGCAGTAATCTGTTCCTCATTGTTGATTGGGAGACGTTGTACGGCTGTGGAAAATTCCTGAGTGACTCCAAACCGCTGGAATTTCAGACTGTGGCTTGAGGGTTAGAGACACACAAGGTCAATTTGGATTTTTGAGGCATTAACGAGAACGACTGTTTTTTAGGCAGACTTTGGGCTGATCACAAGGCGGCCCATCGTGTTTGTCAGAAACCAGATGGGAGAGATTATATTGATAAGGCAGCCACGGCGCCGGCAGGTCAGCGCACTGTCTGACGTGATAAGGTTTGCATCACAAAATGTTGACGGCGATCAGCAGTCTGGTGAGGTGTCTGTGAGGGAGAATGGTGACATCCCCAGGGTATGAAACTTACTGAGATATATCTCATATAAATCCTCTCTCCTCATAGATGATCACTGAACAGTCAACAATTGTGTGAGATCTTTAAAGTGTCTGAGCTTTAAATTTCTTAATGTTTCCTTTGATCCTCTTCAGAATTCCCTTTTCCCACCATCGCTCCCACCCCGGCTCCCCCGAGGACCAAACACAAGCTGGTCGTCGAAGGCAAGAAGCTCACTTTCCGCTGTGGGAAGAAAATAGCATCAAAGAAAGGCAAAGTATAGTGAGTGTCCCTCTGTGATCTGTGTGTGATGCCGCAATACACTCTGAATGGACAAAGCTAACATGACATCACCTGTTGGTTTGTGGACAAACATTTTGAAGCCAGGAGTTTTGTATTTGAATGTCATCATGTTGGTTGCTTGGAGCCAGAAGGGACCATATTTGGATATGAAGGGAGGAGTGAGGAGGCGGGTCTGACCCTTGAACCTGAGGATGCGGCCCAATGTGTATGAGATTCAAGTTTACATCTGGTCTCATTGGAGACCACGCCACTAAATAGTTAACTTTTTATATGTATAATATCTACCTAATGATGAAATGATTTTGTGATGGACCACCAGATCACTGAGAATAACTAAGCTTATGACATCAGAATGACAAAAAAAAAAAAAAAAGGGTATTTCATGATTAAAAATGCAGTTTTTAAATAGAAAATTAGTTTTTTGGAGCCAGCATCTAGAAGCCATCAGGGGTACTTTTTACACTTCCACATTGGCCTAATCTTTGTGCTTCATCCATTTCTGCATACAGTCTAATGTGTGACTCCTGTTTTCAGCTGGTACAAGGACGGGGAGCTGCTGGAGTTCTCTCACCCGAACTACATCTCCTTGAAGGACGACCACATCACCATCGTAGCCAACGCCATTAACGAAGGCACATACACCTGCATCGTGAAGAAGAGAGACAAGGTCCTCACTAACTACTCGTGGAGGGTACGTGTGCGTTTCTGAAGCACCACTCCAGCTCCTCCGCACACTGAACAGGACACACTCACATTCATGGTCACCAGGAAAGACCTCATTCACTTGGGCACATATTTCTTTTTTTTTTTTTTTTTTTTTTTAAACAATCTCCTTCCTGTATCGTCTGTCCAAATGTCGGTAGTCATTGTTTCAAATGCATTTTCATATGGGCAAGTAATAAACGATTCGTGACAGGTAGTGTTTCTGTGGAAAATACTACCTGACTGTGAAAGGCTGCTCGTGGCAGACGTTGCGGTTTTGCATTTTATTTGGTGATGAAAAATCTGTGCAGCCCTCGTCAGCTGTTTGGGACGATGACGACGTCTACTCTGGATTCATCAAGCCTGGATTTCTTCAAAGCTCCTGCTGCTAAGGCAATGATGGCATCCAAGGCCACCCACGGGTTCGTAGGGAGCCTCTAAAAAAATAGGCACTAATTAGTTGGATAGTGTTATATTTCAATTTCGAAGACATTAGCACCGTTGGAGAATTTGGTTTAGGCTTCAACAAAATTGGCTCCATGGAAAATGTGTCATATTTAAAAAAAAAAAAAAAAAAGTGAAGGTCCCCAAAGTGTTTCTTTATAGGGGCTTGAAAAAGTTACAGAAGCCCTTTGCTTAGATGCATGCCATTTAAATAATTTACACACTGACCAAACTAAGCTACTAAAGCCAGAATAAGCAATGTTGTCTACAGCCTTTGGAAGCGTTTGGACCTTAAACCGCATATGGAACACCTCAGACGTCTAGCTTACTTTACTAGCCTCACAGTGAAGCCAGGAGTCTGCCTCCAGAGACTGAGCAGTCAGTTCCACTCGCAGCGCTCCTTCCAAGCTTATTCAACACATCAGGTGTAATAATCTGCAGAAGGGGCTCCGGTGGGGGCTGGGGATAGATAAAACTGATTAATGAACATTTCCATTTAGTGCTGGCTCAAGAAGCCCCGGGATGAGAGGATTTTTCTGTGCCTGTTCCAGTGAAAGCAGCGAGCGGTCTTGCAGGGGCCGAAGCTGCACTGTTTATTTTTCTTTGGCTCAAAATCAAAGAATTTATTGGTTTAATTCTGAAGTCGCAGAGCCATTTAAAAACAAAGGCAGAGCAAAAGTCTGGGCCTCTTTTCCCCCGAAAGAACAAAGTACTGAGACAAAGTGTGCAGTGCAAAGAATGACATCACTTTTGGACAGCGACTACCAAGCTGGGTTGAAGGCTGGATTTCTCTGAGGCTCGACTTCCCTTCATTTTTTTCCCCCTCCTCTGGCAGCGTGCAGTTGTGTTTGCATAGCTTGGACAGAGTTTATAAATATAGGGAAAATGGCAGACAAAACAAAGTTTCAACCTTTATTTCTAGCAAAAACATCGTCTCCCTGTCATCAAGTGAGCTGACATTCCCAAGTAGATTTCTAGCGTAATGCTGGATGGACACACAGCGAACGCTGCATCATTATACAGTAGCTCGGGCAGTCAGGAAATACCAACCATTTATAAAATCTGGTCCTCTCTCGTGAAGTATAAAAGGGAAAATAAAACAAAAATCAAACATGGGGACTAAACTTCTTATAGATTTATGGTTGTGTCTCCTCCTTTAGAGTTAGAATGGTCACATCTGAGACGGTGAAATGGCTTAAAAATGCAGAGAAGAAGCTGAACGTCGACATGTGTGAGCCATCAGTCTCGCTGTTAGACAGTCCTGACTATTTTGTAACAGTTGTCACTGATCACATACTGGTCTGGTCTAGAGTTGTAAACCAGTGATACCATCCGGTTCCAAACAAGAAGTCCCAGAACTCTTTGCTCCGTCTCTCTCTGTTGGACAGCTGGGTGTCCTGCCGGTCCAGGCTCAGAATTTGAGGCTGAATCCCGGGCCGACTGCAGACGCTCCCTGGTTGCTGGTTGTCAGGTGGAAGCCTGTGTCTTTCAGGTCGTCGTCACCCTGTCGAGATAAAGGAAACCAAGTTAACTTGTGGTAATAAAACTGCAGTCCGTCACACGTCGTATATTATGTGGTTTAGTTTCTTGCATATTTATTACAAAGCTGATCAATATTACACTGGTTTCCTTTGGAAAACCCCTGAATTTAATGAGACATTTTGATTGTGATTCCTCGACAGTATGCATGAAGGTGTTAATTATTAACATTGTTATTATTGGGTTTCAGTGGAGACTCTTAATGTCCCAAGTTTTTCCACCCTGACAAAAATAAAACTGACATACAGAACAAATGGCTCTGGTGTGGTCCAATTTGTGTGTGCAGTGGCAACAACATTAACATTTCCTTTGACTGAAAAATAGCAGTGTTAGCTGTGAGCTTCTGGGTGAGCGGGACCACTGCTGAAAACATTAGGAACCAAAGGGTGCTCATCATGGAAAACACAAGGAGGAAATACATGGACACAAAGCAGAAGCCTGTAGGTCTGTAATCTATTTAACACAGACAGCGTTCAGAAAGCCTGGTAGCTGTGTGTAATGGAGAAAGTGGAGCCTAATGTCCTTACCAGGTGACTGTAGCCCAGGCCTCCCTCGGGCGGACGAGGACTGGTGCCTCTCTTCACCCTCTGCTGCTCGCTCTTCGCCGGCCAGGTGGGGAACATGGAGGGTTCGATGGGGAGCGGGGTCTCTCTGAAGTACTCGTGCTTGAGAGCCTCGTCCGAAAGGATCCTCTTACTGGGGCAGTAGGTGAGGAATCTGGAAAACAGTCAACAATCGACTTCATGTGGATGTGCTTCAGCAAAGTCTCAGTACAGAAACACAGGCACCAGGCGACTCAGATGATCTGAACTGTGACACTACACTCTGAATTTATTTGACTAAAGACGTAAGCCTGGTGCCAGACCCCTGAGTGTCTGCTCTCACCTCAGATTCTTTTTTATTCTGCTATTCAAACAGGTCTGGCGTTTAGCTCATCGAAGGCTGTTTCCCCAGTTGGAAAACCAATCAGAGCTTTGGAGGCAGGATTAACCATGAAGGAGTCATCTTTCTGTGTTGGAGCCAGAAAATAGTGACCAAAAAACATGACGCAAGTGGGGATGAGACTGACGCAGCCCTACAGGTTGTGCTGAGTTAGCTGCACCTAGCAGCCAGTAACACTAACCTCTTCTGTGGTGACTCATAATTACGCTGAAAGACTAAAGTTTTGTCCACCAAGATAGTGAGAAGCCATAGGCTGTATACAGATATGGACGAAGAGACAAAAAAATGCAATACTTCTGATGGCCACTAGATGCTGGTTCCAATTGACTTCAATTCTAAAATCTACATTTTCAATCATGAAACAGTCCGTACATTTTGAAGTCATTCTGATGTCATTAGCTAAAATATTAAGTAGATATTAGGCTTCAAAAAGAGGAAGATTTAGTTGCGAGGATGGATTGATCGACAGGTCTGGTCTCCAGTGACCAATGTGAAGTTGAGTGTCATTCACACTGGGCAGTGATTCAAGGGTTACACGCGCCTCATCACTTCCTCCGCTCATATCCAAATATGGTCACTTCTGACTCTACACAACCAACATCATCAAATGCCACACTTCTGGCTTTAAAATGCGAGTCCACAAACCAACAGGTGATGTTATGTTAGCTTTGTTCATTCTAAGTACAGTCTGTGAGAAGCTGACATGTGAGGAGTGTAAATCATCCAGCTGAGTTCTACTTTAATTATATGGGATGTAAATATCAGCACACTATCCTTGTTAAGATCATAAAAAAGCTGTTTTAATACACAGGCCTTGCAGTGACACTTTTATATCACCCATAATAACTAAACTACATCTGGGGAGACAATCTGGACACAAGATGCAGCCCAGACACGAGAGGCCAGAGAGTTTACGCGAGGAGTCCTAATGAGACATGACAGGATCAACACAGCATAATAAAGAGCTGCTCGATCATGATAATTGGCTTTCAAACTAACTGTGTCTGATTTAAATCCTCCACATGTGAGTGGGGTCACTGGGGTAAATTAACATCAGCCTGAAAAGACTTTTACTAAACAAACTGTCTCTGTTTTTATGTGGAAAGAATCCAGGATCCAGGGATTAGACTGATACCAGGTCTGCAACACATGGAGTCAATACAAGTAATGAAAAGGACAATCCTCCACTTGTGTCTGAAACATTTGTTTTTGTTTGGGAATTCCAGAAATGTGCACCCTTCCTCTGGACCCAGCTGGTTTTTATGCGAGTCTCAGTTACACCTGGAACACAAGGTGATGGGGATTAATCACCTCCCAGGATAGAAAGCCAGCAGTTTTCGGGGTCTTTAAAGCTAAGGATTGAAAATCAAAATCTCTTAACTTCAACACCTTAAAGTCGTAAAAGTGTGTGCTGAAGCTTCTCCTCTGATCGGCTTCTGACCGCCTCGCTCGTCAAACACTTTCCTACACAGGGGGGTGTGATATTCCAAACAGCTCTGTGATATCGCCTCGCCAAACTACGCCTCCGACCTCCGCTCTGTTCTGCACTTTTTAAACAGCACTCCTCTCTGTGTTGACCTGCCGTGGTCCGTCCCCGGGCAAATGCTGTGTGAATCTTCTGACAGCTGGAAGGTTTCAGCGGCGCTGGACAGGCGCCAAACTTCCACTGAACCGTGATCCCTCCAGCAGCACAGTGGACATGTTGTTACCATCCTCTGCAGCTGTGGGTTAACTGAGCAGTGTGGTTTTGTCATTTACAGGTGCAGACAAAAAGCTCTGTGGGTGGGTACAGATCTGAGAGGAGAAGCTCGCCTCTGCTCTTCGCAGCTGCTAAACAATGCTGATGGCTGGAATGTGCAGGAGAGAGTTATGAACGCATTGCTGTGTGTGTGTGTGTGAAAATGATTTTCCGTATTAAATGTGTGTTTTCTAAAACATTTTCCTGTAGTGTGGAGCATCACCATGGTGAGTGTGTGTGTGAGACGGAACACGAGGATGGAACGGGACTCCTGCTGAGGTGCGCTGATGAATTACCGATCCACTACTGCTGTCATGTTTTACAGTCAGCCTGCCAGAAATGCACTGACTGAATCAAAAGCTCTGGAAAGAGTAACAGAAATTGACAGGGTGGAAATGTGTTTGTCCAAGTAAGACAATTTCCACTGTGGGAGCCGTGCTGATTGTTAGTCGATACATGCCTTTCATCAATGTATGCCTTTGATAAGTGTTCTATTAAGACTGGAACAGCTGCTGTCAGATATTTTAGGACACAATGTCTATTTGGATATTTTCCTACGTGGACAGACATCAAACCAACTTACAAACACTGCAAAGAAAATAGATTTTTCATGTACTTTCTTCTTATATTGCTACCTAAAATCTTTATACAGTCACATGTACACACACAAAACAGCTAGAACATCACAATCAAATTAAATCTAGTGCAGTGAGGAAACAGTGCAGTGTGTGAGATGTGGGAATAAGACGGTCTTTAGGAAACCTACTTGTTCATGAGGTCAAAGCCTTGGTCTGACAGCAACGCGCCAAAGCGCTTTCGCAGGTTGTTGTAGGGATACTCTGTGAAAGTCATCTTCTTCACAGCGGGGAGCTCGCTGTAGCCAGGCCAGATCTTCTCGCTGGGTGACCCGAGATCCTACAGTGGACACACACATACACACACACCAGTCAGCAGACATAGATTAAATGCAAGAAGAGATGAATATGAGATATTCCCACTTTGGCTGATGTATTCATCAACCACAGACATGTGGCATCAGACTAGTTTTAAGTATATATAAATACTTTAAGTGATCACTGGTAAGACATGAGAGGCCTCAATGACATCAGTCCACAAAGCTGCTGTGCTTCATGTGGATCATCTACTGAAAATGACTGAGCCAACTATGCTGAGCTGCTCAGTTTCATAATAACTTCATCAGCTGGGCTGATGTCTTCCTACAGCTCCACCCTGTGGTGAACTGCAGAACCGCATGCTGACATTTTCCTCCAGACTGTGCACTATGGATTTACAGGCAGTAAACAGAGGAGCTTTGTACTTCATAGCAAAGATTTACTTGGTTTTATAAGAGCAATCGAAACTATTTACCTTGAAAATCTTGTTAATTTGGTCAATTTCAGATTTTCCAGGGAAAAGTGGTTTCTGGGTGAGGAGCTCGCCAAATATGCAGCCCACTGACCACATGTCCACGGCTGTGGAGTACTCCTGCGGAGAGAAGAACAAACAGTGGCAGTCCGCAGAAACATAAAGTAGACAGTCTGCCTGGCACGTTTCTCTGTGCGTTTGTCTCGTGTGTGGAAGTGGATGTGCTCTGACGGGCTGCTGGGCTGCTGCCGTCTGGCTGCATAAATCATACACTCTTAAACTCAAATAGCAGTTTGTGGTATTTGGTATCTTACAAGCCAAATGCTTCACAGATGTTGTCTTCTCATGGAAATATATCTCTCGAGTTAAAAAAAAAAAAAAAAAAAAAAAAAAAAAAAAAAAAAAAAAATCTATCAAGATGATGTAACCATCTGTATGAAAGTACATCACCTTAATGTTTGCAGCTCATCTGGCTGCTGTGGTATGAAGCTGAACTCTCACCTTGGCTCCAAGCAGCAGCTCTGGCGATCGGTACCACAGGGTCACCACCACAGGAGTGTAGGGCTTCAGGGGGGAACCGTACTCACGCGCCAAACCAAAGTCACCAATCTACAGAACAAGATCGATGGGGGAAAAAAGTGAGAACAGATTCCTCTTGAGGTGTTTATATAATCATTCCCTGACCTTTTTTAGGAAAAATGATTGTACACTGGTGCATCAAGGTGCAGGATAATCATATCTGATGAGCACTTCACTCTTACCTTGAGGATGCCCTTGTGGCTCAGTAGCAGATTGGACGTCTTCAGATCACGGTGAAGAATCCAGTTATCGTGGAGGTGTCGGACTCCTCGAAGCAGTTGAATCATCAGTGTCTTTACTTCTCCTGAATGAGAGATGTCTCACTTTACAAAAACGTCTTGTAATCAAAAATCTATTGAAGGTCACATTTTAGTCAAATCAGAAAATAACTTTTTACACACAGAGGAACAAGCTAAACCTCAGTGTCTCATTACCTGGCAGGAAGGGCTGCTTCATGGTTTCCATCAGACTCTTCAAGTCATGTTCCACATAGTTCATCACGATGTAGATCTTGTCCATGTTGCTTCCAACAACTATTTCCTAATGTAGTTGGGGAAAGGAAGGATTAGGTTTACTCATAACACTTTGATTTACTTTAACCAATAAAATCACAACAACTGAATAAATGCTTCTCTCACCCTCACTGTGACGATGTTTGGATGCTGAGCTTTCAGAATTGTATTGATTTCTCTCAAAGACGTGATGGGAAAGCCCTCCTTCTCCTTCTCCATCTTCAGCCTTTTTAGGGCAACAATTTCATCTGCAAACAGGATATTAGGGTTTATCAATAAACACATACGGAAACCCTTAAAGCAAAAGGATCTATGTGTTCATTTTCATACCGGTCTTTTTGTCCTTGGCTCTGTACACCACACCATAGGTTCCCTCCTCTATTCGGTTCAGACACTGAAATTCCTCAACACTGCGACAACCCTGAACACAAAATGTAATTCACGACTATATCAAACTGCCAACTGGGATAAGAGAGTTACAGATGCATGTGTTACAGAGAAGAAGTGGAGAGTGTCTCTGTTGTGTTGGAGCTGACCTGTAGAGCTGGCAGGTATTTGGGCAGCTCCTTCTTCAGCTCCACAGGTGAAATTGGGGGCGAGTCTGGGATGTAGTTCTCTTCAGGAGTCGGGGAGCGAGAATGAGTTTGAGATTGCGGGGTGGGGTCACCCTCACCTGCTTCATCCTCCTCCTCCTCCTCCTCCTCCTCCTCCTCTTCCATGTCCTCACCACTTTCCTCTGAGTCGTGGTCAAACCTGGACTCTGGTACTGTGAATAGACGGTATGGCTCAGTCAGTGTTATCCCTCTGATGTAAAATACTGTATATACTGTAACATGTACACACAAATTCAATTAGAAAGAAACTAATATCTACTTATTATTCTTTTGGTCAAGCTTTTTATTTATAAAACATCTGACATAAAAAAAATGGCGACTGAAATCCACAGAAAACAAGTTAATATAATAAAATTGATGTTTCTGTGTTACATCCAATATAGAATGCAATTTACTATCAAAGAAAAACTAATCCTGGCCTTGTGCATGTTGAGTGAATGGAAAGCCTTTCTTAATGTTCGCAACATCTGTCCTTTTTGACTATGAGCACTCAAAATGTCAGCAAGATGTCAATCTTGGGTTGAGATTGCCATCTGGTTCATCTGTTCTGAACTTTTGATGGTGGGGCAACCTGTTCCTTAGCATTTGGACAACAGATTGCACTTTTAAGAACCCTGCAGTGAAGAGTCCTGCAGCTCCAAACGCACAGCAGAAAAAGATTTTAAAAACTTTTACTGATCCAAATGTGCTTTATGCACTCCCTCCACTGGCCAGTCCACCCTTCCATCTCAATAAAAACTAGCTAACATTTGATCCACGTCTCTGAATTCCCAAGTTCAAATGCAGAACTTACTGGTGACATCATGGGTTTACTCACCTGCAGGGATGTGATTTCCATTTTCTCTCTCCTCTTCAAAGTCTTCCTCTGACTGCTCGTCCTCACTGACGTCCTCTTTAAGAGACAGAGAGATGCTGTGTTAAACCTGTGCGCTACAACCACATGAATGAACCACAGTCCCAGAGTTCTTCAAAGTTTTACCTGCACTCTGCTCAGACCTTCCTGAGCCTGAAACAGACTCCTCTTCTTCCTCCTCTTCTTCACCCTCACTCTGGCTGCTGGATTCCTCTTCTTCGTCATCATCATCCTCTTCTTCATCAGAACCAGATCCCGATGCTAATTGAGACGGAAAAGATATGGGATCTAATTTTTTTTAAAGAACATGAAGCTATTCAACTGCATTAGTGAAACCGCAGTTACTCTGTGATTGTGGTCTCTGGTATCTATGTGTTGGCCCCAGAATGTTCCTTCCTGTGATCAACCTTCTCCGTCTGGTAAAAATAAAAACTACTCATGACCAACATAAATCAGTGACTACCTCATCTCATTTCCCAGATTATCATTTGAAGTGAAGCCCTACTAAAGATATCATGCTCTCCAAGGACATTTTGTCATTAGCATGACAATGAGGGCAACCCTTACAATATTTGCTGCAGTAAGATTTTTGAATGCACCATCTGTTTACTAAAAGAGTGAGTTATATCATCCTTTACCCATGGAAGATTCTCCTGTGCTGGTCTTCCGTTCGCTATCGCTGATATCCTGGAGGTCGGCAAGCAGATCTTTGATCTCTGGCTTCTCCTCCTTCGATGCTGCAGATAAAACGAAGTGTGAGCTACAGTGAAAAGCAAATGACCTCTGGTGGATTCACTGAACCAGCAAATAAAGCAAGAATACACTTAAGAACAAACATAGTAAAAACTAATACAGTTGCTGTTTTTTTTTTTTTTTAAAGAAACGTTAACTTACCTGCACTTTTACGTGGCTCACTGTGATCAGACCTGTCCCGAGGAACGCGGGTGGGACTGCGGCTGCGGTGACTTTGTTTTGGCTTGTCATCGTACTCGTCAGGTAGCATCCGATGGTGAGATGGCACTTTGAATGAGAGAGCCCATTATCAATCACTGTTAAAGGTTTAGCTTCACAGTTCACAGGGTTAAAAATGACATTCCTTGACTGGACACTGATCTCGCATGCTTTTGTATTTGTGCAGAGTTGCATGAGAATTTTTTTTTTTTTTAAGTCAAAGATTTTAATGTCTGTGTTATAAATACATAACTGACCTTAGCATACAGACTAATAACAAGTATCTATTTAAAATGAAAAATGCACTTGTTGTAAAGCAAATGTTATAGTCACTGACCATCTCGTCTAACTCCTCTTTCTTTCCGCCGCTCTTCTGCCCTCCTTTCACGATCCTTAAGCTCTCGTTGCTCTTTCTGCTGTTCGCGCAGCTTTCTGTCTCGTTCGCGCTGGCGCTCCAGCTGCTCCAGCCGGTCCCTGTGGTCCAAAAAAAACCCAGGAGAGTCCACTCGAGGTCTGTTCAGATAACCGAAAGTTTGATCTTGTCATTGTTTTTAAAGTTTATGAATCAGTGTCAACTTGAGTCTGCAACATTAATTGGTTTGTAGGAGCCAAAAAATGAAAAGTAAATAAATAAATTTTGTGGAAAATTTTTTTTTGGCAGTCAACAAACTGTCCTCACCTCTCTCTGCGTGAATGAGCTCTGGCCTGTTCCCTTCGCTTCTGTCGCTCCCAGTCTCGCCGTGCTTTGTCTTCTTCCCACTGTCGCTTCCTGCGATCACTCTCTCGCTCTTTTTCTTTATCTTTGGGTCGTACGTGTTTCCCTGCTGTAGAAGGAAAAACCACAAGCATAAGCAGATAGGAAAAACAGAGTACCAAACATGGTAGACTCAGCTGTAAAGCATGTTTGTGATTATGGAAATAAACAGCACTCCCACACCTCCTTCTGCAGAGTGACTGCGATGACGTCTTTTATCTTTTCTCTTCTCCTCCTTTCTGTGGTGAGATTTATCCTTCCTCGCTATCTGCTGTGGAGGCTTGATTGCTAGTGATTCATCTTCCTCTCCTCTGGCATAATGATAAAGAAAACATTAAGTAAGAGACCATAAAGAGTCTTTAAAAATATTACAAGTATACAAATCCACTTTAAAAAAAAAACACTTTCCTAAATTATTATAACTTATTCAGTCATATTTTACTTCTAAAGTTCCAAGTACCTGTCCTCTGTTGAGTCTTCCCGTGTGTACGGGGAATTACGAATTGTTATTTCCATTCTTTGATCCCGTAGTTCTCCTTCCTCCAGAGTGTCTCGTTTGGCTTCCCGATCATCCGCCTGTGGAACAAGGCCCTGGGTGAACTGCGCAAGACAAGAAGAGCAGAATTTGTGGTTTAAGTTGGAGAGAAATCATTAAAATGTCATTACATAATAAATATAGGGAGGTTCATACAGATATCAGAAGGTTTGTGATGTAACTCCAACTATTCAGTTTTATGACTTTTAACAAATTGTTTGCCAAAAAATAAACACTTTTAAAAAGTAATTATTTAACACAATGTATGTCTACATGCAAAAGCTTGTAAAAAATAGAAAATAAGACACTTAACAATGTCATCAAAGCACAAAATAATAAGGAAAATAAAAGCAACAAAACCATCTGTAAATGCTGTGCATGACAAACAGTATTGTGGATTTAAGTATAAATTCTCTAGATAGCTAGGATTGAGCAATTGACAATTTTGTTTTTACCGCCGTATCAATCTACATGAATAACGTGGGTCACACATTAGCTTTGAGACACTTTACATTTTTTGGGCGCTTGGGATCTGTTTTCTCTTCCAATTCTCTTCTGCGTTTTTTCTCAAGTAGGATTTCGTCAAGAGTTTTTACTTTCCAGGTCTCCTTTTCGTCCCCCATCAGCGTCCACTCTCCACCGCCTGCGTTAACATCAAAAGCACAGAAACACAACACAAAGTATTCATTAGTGTGGCTAAAGACAGTCTCGTATAAAAGAGAAGGAACCAGTATATTTATAATCAGTCTACAACAGAGAAGAGATGTTCACTGTTTGGCTATTGTTCGTTAACCTGTCATCCATTTACGATATTTAGAGGCTTTGAGAAACACTAGTAATTTAATGTGAAATACGTTTTAATTAAACATATATTGTGGCTAGTTCACTACAGCTATAACTACGCCTTTTATTCACAGTAACTGCCCAAATAAAATAGATTGCGTGGACTAATTTCTGACACATCTAAACAAATAGATGTTGCTCAGAGGTCATGTTTAGCTCAATACATTCGCACGTATTGCACACAGACTATAGGCCTGTGTACCAAGGGTGTGTTGTTTGGGGCAGTTAGCGATGTTTAACATCACAGCGTTACAGTAGCTCACTTATGTAGCTAAGATCGGGTTCATTAGCCAATAGTCCCCGGGTTTTATAGTTTTTGAAAACACACCCTTCTATAAACCCGCTGTGTGTCTGTTGTGTGCCCAGCAATGAATGCTAACACGTTAGCTAACAAAAACTAGCATGTGCGACTGTTGCTAAACAACTTCTTGAGCTAACTGCGAGATTTAAGAAATAATTATTACGACCATGAGAACTGTACGTTTGGGAACACGTAGCAATGTTCGCAGCTCTAATCAAAAGCCTAGATTCGGTGAACAGTGAAATTATTCCAAGAGCAGATGAAATGGTTAAACAAACCTGAAGTATGCGCAGCGGTATTACGGCACCCAGACGTTGAAAGCGTCAGTGACGTCATGAAAACTTCCTGTGTCAAACGATGATTTCCTGTATCATAAATTAACATTAACTCTGTCTATGCATAAACTAATATAATATAAATTAACTACTACTACAACTACTACTACTACGACTTTAGTTCATTGTTAAGTTATGGACAAAAAGCCATTACAAATAATAATAATAATACTAATACTACTACTACTACTACTACTACTACTACTACTACTAATAATAATAATAATAATTGTTGTTGTTGTATAGAAAATTCTTTAAAAGAAGATCTTAATTCTTTAAGTGACGAATAAAAGGTGTTTTGCAACCTGTCAGTGAGCGAACAGCAGTGCAGTACACTGATGTTAAAGGAATAAAAAAAAAAATCCATGATCAATATCCAGTTTGAAGGATAGATGACATAAACTAATGACATCACATGGGCCCAGCATGTGGAAGCTACACATTATGAGTTAGACTGTAGAAGCAGGCCATCATGGCATGACATTAGGAGTGTCATACAAAAAACACACCTTTGTCATAAATGGTCAAGATGTTTTTCTTATAGGCTCTCAGCATTTCAAGCTGTCAACCAATGCATGTATGTTCCACTTTCTATTCATTATAACATTCACCATCTGCAGTGGGAACTGAGCTTTAACTACTTAATCTAGCTCTAGAGGACTATGTCATATGTGCAGTGTAACAATGTTCTCAATATATAAGTTTAATCTGTGAAAACATACAGAAACCAAATGGAATATTTCCCTGATTGGAGTGTGGTATACAGCCCAGCAAGTCATTAAATTCATGGTAACAAAATTAGTGAGTACGTGAGATTTGTGGATTTTTTTTTACATGAACAAACACAAGAGGGCACTATTATTCTAAGCAACCTGAGCAGGAGTACCACCAAAGAAAAAAGAAAGAGTAGTAGGTTACTGAATTTAACCAAATTAAGTTTATATATGCAGAAAAAAGTATCATGAAGGGCTTCATTACATTTTTAAAAAAGTTCTTTACTGGTTACTATCTGAACAGGATGTTATGAAACCGGAGGCTTACAAATCACACAGGATTTGATTTGGTCTTTATCACAGAGAAAGCATCATAAATTGAGGTGGAAGACAACAGCTGGCTTCAAGCCAATGGATTTATGACAGGCTGACCTCAGTGAACACATGAACTATGTCCAAGGTCTCATACCAATCGGAAAGCATGGTTCTCAGTCATGGATTTAAAAGTGTGGGAGAGCAGAGTTTTCTAAGCAAGGCGGTGACTGTTTCAGACTCATAGAGGTAAGCACAAGTTTCCATTAATTCTCATGACTTATAATGGTACCAAAAATCAATTCAACATTTCGTCTTTTCTTGTCAAGATAATACTTGTTGTTTTACTTGTTTTGTTACTCAGAGACAACTCTTCCTCCTGAGTGTGTCAGACCACAGACTGAACAGTGAGGCAGTGAGCACTGATTTCAGTTGATAAATCTCTGAGAAGAGGCAAAAAAACTTTCCACATGGACTCCAACAGTGCTGGCAGCGTACAGTACGATCGCTGGAATGAGGACAACATCAACATGAATGTAGAGGCCTCACAGTCTACTGCCATGAGGTGAAACGAAATAATGCCTGACATGTAGATGCAGATCAAATTTACAGTTTGGATATTGTTGATCATATTATGATATGACTGATGTATGAATCGATGGGGGTAAAGAGTTTAATTTGTGCAACAAATTAGCTTTTATCCAACATTAGTTGAATGCTGTACTCTGTAATTTTTGTATAACCTTTATTGTCAAATAAAAGTGACAATATCGTTAAACTAAGTCATAAAGTTACCTTAAAGTGACAATAGGTGACTGAAAGCTCATTGATCTGTCTCTCATTTTCTCTTACATTCACAGAATCTACAACAGAGTGTGTGTCGGCAGTACTGGGACAGTGGTGAAGGCGACAGGAGCTATAGCTGCACTGGTGGCCATTTACATCATAGGATATGTGACAGGATACTACGTCCATAGCTGCTGAAAACTTCACAACTGAAGTTTTTCAGCCTCATGTGAAACATACTGAGACAAAAAAATCTATAGAAGTGCTGATGAAGATGTATAAATCTGCAGTGTTTCAAACCTGCATCCTCAGAGAGTCAGCTGAATTTCAAAGAGCAATAACAGTTCTTACCAAATACAAAAAAACATTCATCCTTGATATGTGATTCCTCTCAGTGATGATCTTGCTATGAAGGTTTATAGAGTTTATATGGCGACGGCAGTTTCTGATTTCTAAACGGCCGCTTTGCTTCCTGCTGCAACAATGATTTTTTTCATATTTATTAGACAGCAGTGTGATTTTCCTCTGTAAACAACAAGCTCAGAAGACATTTTTCTTTATACAACATTTCCAAACTTTGCCACAATACAGCAGCAGCGTAGTCCACTTTATATTGAAACGTTTATCGATTTAATGGTATGTATGGTGCAATAATGTGAATAATTAACATTTCAAGACAATAAAGGCTTTTTTCATACTGATGTCTATTGCTCCAGTGTTTCCTTTTCCTAATTTACTTCTCAGTTATTTAGGAAAAGTTCTGTTTATCCAGGGGGAGGGAAGAGGGTGTTTCCCAGTGCACTGACTGCAGCATACAGTGCTTAGGAAGAATTAATTCAGATTTCAGAAAAATCATGTTGTCCCCAAGGAACCTGGTTATATAAAAACAACACACATATAAAGTAAGTAAGTAAACATTATTTGTATAGCACTTTTTTCAGACAGGGGTCACCAAGCACTTCACAATAGTAACATGTATCAAAAAGAAAACATGTATAAAACAGATTAAACAATCAAATACACATACTATTGGAATTATTTAACAATGACGTGTGTTGGTTCTACAATGTGTCATCAGAATTACTGTCCCTGAACAGAGGGCCCAATCTAATGCATATGTCCACACCCTGTCCATGGTCCTTAATAAGATGCACTCTTATCTAACTTTAGCAGTGTGTAAAGTTCCATGTAAACTTTATGCACTGTGATGGCAAGTGCAGTTCAGATCAAATCAAATTAAGTTTATTTATCACATACACAATCATAAACAGTATAATGTGCAGTGAAATACTTTGTGCACAGTACAAACTAATAATAATAAAAAAGAACAGCAGGAGCTAGTATTCCTTAAGAGAAACAGTAGCAAAAGCAATCAAGGGCAAGGAAAAGGAACAAGAGCCTGCTTTGTTATGAAGAAGGGACAGTTTATAAAACAGTATTTACACATAGCAAAAAAATATATAATAAAGTAAAATAAGTTGTGCCAGAAATAACTTTGTCTTCATTAAGAAGTAGATTTTCATTAAATCTGTGGTGGAAGCTTATTGTTCATAGTGACCAATAATAACCCCATGCACACACATCTCTCTATCCGCTGAGACTAAACTCCATTAAAATTTCACTGTCTAATCTGTGCAGTTTAATCCACTGATTATGCAAAAAATCCAGTGTATATCAAATGTTTTACTATATCATAAAAGAGAAACATCTCCTGAGTCCATATTTTATTTTGTCTATCAGCTCCGGTGTATCCGGTCCAAATCACTATGATGGCATGTAATTTGAAAGTCTCACTCTTATCTGAAAACACAACTATAATAATCAGGAAGCAAATTTAATTCCAGCAGCAATAAAACAACATGTCCTATAAAATAAAATAATAAAAAACATAGTTTGCTATCAGCCAGTCTCATTTGTATTTTAAAAATATTTTTACATTATTAATCAATTACTCAAACTTTATTTAAATAGCACCTTTCATACAAATCTGCTGTAATTCAAAGTGCTTTACAGCCAAAGCCAGAGACTCTCAGATAAATAAAAGCATTAAAAATTGTATCAAAATCATTTGAAATAGCATCAAAAGGGATAAAAATGAGTAAATAATAATAAAAAATATATAAATAGATAAAACAACTAAACATTAAAATGAATGTTCTGATAAAATAAATGATTAAAGCACCATTATATTTCAGATACTCACATGGTGTTACAGCAGATCGGCTTTATGTTATTACATCAAGAGCATGGACGACTTTCAACAGTGAGCAAGATCTGCACTCAGATTCAGATCAAACATGTGCACACAGAAATCTGTCAAGGCAGTTACTATGATCAACAGTTTTTAAGTTAAGACAACATATGGTCTGAATAAGCTTATGATGACTTATTAGATTTTATAACCTGCACTGCTTTGTGCAGCACATGCAGGGCGACATAAACTCTGTGTGAAACACCAGCTGCAGTCCAACAAATACTGACACCATGTGTCCAAATAGAAACTTATCACAAAAGACTTAACACTGAGGAAAAATTTGTTTAAACAACATTTTTCTCTGCCAACAAACCTGCCCAAATGCTCCAAACGTAAGCAGAAATGCTACTTGATGAGAAATGTGACCACTATCTCCAGGAGGACTCATCACCTTTGGGAGCATAAAGACTCGCTAAATATCTAAACCATACTGACTGTGCATAGAATAGAAGAATGGATTGAACTTGAATTAACTTTTATGCTGCAGTATCAGATACCACACAAGTAGCCTATACAGGAATCAGAACTGTATCTGTGTTCATATTTGCACGTTTTACTTTGTATGTTGTACTTTTTTTTAAAAACTTTTTTGTTACTCTTTAAATCATACTCTGTCAGTCATACTTGTATTATTCCTATACCCTTTTGTTACTATTTGACTATTACTCTTTGACTTACTCTGTTGCTATGACTCTTTTGTTACTCTTACTCTTACTTTTTGATTTTTTATTCTTTTACTCCACCTGTTGGTTTGACTCTTTCATTACTCTTCAACTCATTTGGCATACTTTGACTCTTTTGTTTTTCTATCACACTTTTGTTACTCCTTGACTCTCACTTTTTAGTTTTTTGCAACTCTTATTTTGTTACCCTTTGACCCTTTTGTGTCTCAATTTGTTACTCTTTGGCTGACTCTGTTAGACTATTTAATTACTCCTTAACTTTTTTGTTACTCTGACACTTTTGTTACTCTTTGACTTTTATTCTGACCTTTCTGTTACTCTTTGATTCTTACTCTGTTACTCTGACTCTTTTGTTACTCTTTGACTTTTACTCTGTGACTCTGACTCCTTTGTTACTCTTTGACTCTTACTCTGTTACTCTCACTCTTTTGTTACCTTTTGACTCTTACTTTGGTACTCTGACTCTTTCGTTACCCTTTCACTCTTACTCTGTTACTCTTACTCTTCTGTTACTCTGACTCTTTTTCTGCCACTTCCATGTTTTAATCGCGTCTATCTGCTTCACTAGAAGGGAGGTCAGCAAGAAACAAGGAAGTACCACAGTTCACTACCACTTTCCAGAAATGTAGTTGTGGCCCACTTCCACCACTAGCTCCGTGGAGTGTGGGGGGTGTCTTGCTCTGGGGAAATCCGTCAGTGTGACGTCACAGTCTGCAGACAGCCGAGAGGCGGATCTGAAGGAGCTCAGTGCGGCCACCTCCACAGCGTGTCTGAGCAAAATGAAACATGGATGAGGAGGTCGCTGAAAGTTGGGAGGAAGCTGCCGATAGTGGGGTAAATAACGAACAGCTCAATATACCTTCAGTTAAAGGCGAATATCCTCCCGTGTACTTCACTACATCGACTCCAGAAGTTCTCGTCACGCAGTTTCATGTTGGCGACTCCCACGGGCCAACAATGTGGCTAATGCTAACGTTAGCTTGAACAAACTTGGCGAGTCAGGCTCATCGCGGAGTTAGCTAGCAAAGTTACGAAAGCAATATGAAAGTTATTTAGCAGTAAGTGACGTTATTTAGTCTGTTTTTTAGCTAATGGTGACTAGCTAACGATTACCACTACATGACGCACGAAAGAAGAGTTTAATTAGAAATGCTACGCTTGGCTAATGCTCAGTAAGCTATCCACTGCACGGCTCTGGGAGGAAATGTGTCAGTTTTATATAGTTTACTTTTACAAAAAGACATGTGGTGGCACAGCGCAGATAAAAACCCGCTTCACCAACCAGGCGTGTCTCGGGTTCAGTTCGGCATACATTACGTAAAGCTAAAAACTTATCTTTAGGAAATTACATGTGGAACATTGACTCTGTTCCACGCAACAGCGAGAAAGCAGTTAGTGGACGACGACACGCAGGAGAGTAAATCAGTTTAACAAGTGGAACATGTGTCTGTCACACGGTGAAGATCAGTAACCGATTGCTTAAATGGCTTTCAAAATGTATATCGGTCCACTGTCGTTCTTATTTTTTAATGGAGCCTAGGTTTATCTAGTCGTAATGTTAGCTTGTTGAACTAACTTGGCGGTTTGCTGTAGTTTACGAGGCCAAAATGTTTCGGCCATGTTTGTCAACTAGTCCCCGGGTTGTGTGAGCTGCTGGTCATCTCCCCAAACCGGTCGCTTGGTAACATTTGGCTAACATTAGCTAGCTGTCGTCACGCTAGTTGGGCAAACGATCGCCACCTGATGACGTCAACAACGTGTCTCTGAAGAAGGTAGTCAGAACCGTGCAGCTTGACGATTTTAACATCATAAACTGGTTAGTCGACACCTCGATTAGCCTTATACTCAACTGTAGCCGGCTATGGTTAGCTAACTGAACACACTCTGTTATGACTTGGCAGCTGCCCTACACATGTATAAATAGCTTGTAACTGAATCCTGCTTTCCATCCACTCTCTGACTCATTACCTGCTGCACTTCTTTCTATCCCCAATCTGATCATGTTGTTTGTTTACATGAGTTCTTGTTTGCACAACTTTCCCCACAGGAGATGGAAAAACGGTTAGAAGAGAAGCTTCGGATCAGCCAGAGAGAAAAGTAAGGTTGAAGAGCAATAGCCCACATGTATGTGTGTTCTGAAGCCATATGTTATTGGTTACTGGCAGAAGAACACAACAGTAAAACATTTCACATAATAATAAGTCTGTTATTTGGGGCGTGAATGTAAGATCTTTGCTTTGTTTTGCCTCCAGGGAGTCTAGTAATTCCTCACGGTCTCCGCTGAAAACGACCATGGTGATACAGGACGACTCTTTACCAGCAGCACCCCCACCTCAGATCCGCATTTTGAAGCGGCCTGCCAGCAACGGGTCCTTGGGATCACCCTTGAATCAGAGCAGGCCCACACCACAGGTCAAGTCTCTGGCCCAGCGAGAAGCAGAGTATGCTGAGGCCAGGAAGAGAATACTGGGCAGCGCCTGCCCAGAGGAGACGCCTCAGGACAAGCCCAACACTGACAGGTAATAATCTCCAGTAAGTAACTTTGCGAAAGCTAAGTATTCAACTGGCAGCTAATGCAAAAAAGACTTTATCTTATATTGTGCTGATTAGTGTAAAAACATCTTTCAAGTAAGGTCTCTTTAAATGGGTTTATCTCTGAAGCACTGTACCATCTTTTACTCTGATTCCACAGCAGGCATGTCTTTTACAGTTGGATTTTACCTTTGTTTAAGTTTTTTAAATTTTTTTATTATTTCTATGCTAACATGTAAATGGCTGTAGTTCTACAGTTTTGAATTAGAATAAACTATATGTTTATGTAAACACGATAAACAAAACTAAAACAATAATGGCAGCAATACAGACTAACAGTCACATGTCAACTCCCACATGAATTTTTAGACGGCATGTATCGGCAAAGTTGTGAGGGGTTCTGCTGTTTTCACATCCTGCTGTTTTACTTTTGGTTTTAATTTCCAGCAGCACATCTTTGTCTTTGTCTTTTGACATGACTGACTGACAGGAGGTGGAGACCACCAATGATCATATCATTGCTTGATCATGATCATAGCTTTTCAATACCTTCTGTGACTCTGATATTGATGTAAAGGTGACCAAAATGTACATAATTTGTTAGGAAATGTTAAAAAAAAAAAAAAAACCCTACTCATTCTGGTAAAACTAATATTTACTTTCAGTTTTGAAGGTCTTGAAGAGGAGAGGGAACACTATAATTAAAATCATGTGTGGAGATGTGTCTGATGTGAGACAGTAATTAGGACAGTCCTGGTGAAAGACGTCCATTGAAAACAGGGACTGCTGCTGAGCCATGCCAGCTGGCAGCGAGCTGTGAGCAGTTCCCGTCTAGCAGCTGGCACGTGGGAAAGGCTTCTGTCTATATTTTATTCTCGTTTCCTCTTTTCCTGCCAGGCCCGGGCGCAATAACTCTACATTGCCTTCAGAGGACACCCGATCAAACAATCACACTGTCCGGCAGTCGGCCGGCCCAGACGGCACCCAAGGGTTCCGACAGCACAGATAAGTGGGCCTCGAGGGCCACCCAGCCATCGAGGGGAGAGAGATCAAAGGCCACCTGAGAGCAGACACAGAACTGTATCCTTGAAACTTCCTTCCTTCCTTCAGTTCCCATTTATCAGATGGGCCGTGAACACATCGCATTGCTGCCCGCCTCGACCTACTCTCAATCATTTGGACCTGAACATGGAGCGAGGAACTGCAGGAGGAAGGCAAATGGAAATGTGCTCTCTTCTCTCCCCACTCCAGTCTGTTCGGCACTGTGATTATGGACATCTTCTGGACTCACTGTGATGATCCCCCTTTAAGAGACGCCCCTCACCTCCACCCTCTCTCGTCTTTCAGCGGCTCCGTCTGAGGACACCAGGAGGACAAAGACTTGAACACAGGATGGCTCAGAGAGGAGGAGGAGGAGGAGGAGGAGGAGGAGGAAAAATGAGGGGCCGTGTCAAAATGAGATGAGCTGGTACTTGTGCAGCAGCAGCAGCTTCTTCCCAGCAATAATATCAGACGTCACCTGTCATGTTTTAAATTTTTCAGACTTTGGCTCTCTAAATTTTTCTTTTGTTTTTCTTGCTCGTTGTTATCAATACTAGGGATGCTCTGATATCTAATGAACACAGATACAAGTGCATAATAATAATACACATACACCACTAGAAAACTGTTCATCAAAGATACACCTGAATTTTTTATGAAATAGGAAACACATTTTTTCACCTCTGCTTGGTGGTAAAATGCTACATTTTGCATACAGTTAAAACATCTTGAATTCATCATTTTGATGACTGAAGCTTGTGGTGTCTCACATTAAATGCTCCATGAATGCAGAGTACTTAACTGAGCAGTTAGAGTTATCAGTGCACCCCTAATATGTAAACTGCCATTTCTTTTCAAAAACAGAGTAGGGGTCATGTGTGTCACGTTGTATATCTGACACGTCCTGTTTACGGTTTGTTTTTGTTGTGTTTTTTTAATTGAGCTTTTCGGCTGTCTTCCTTGGACTGTCACTTCATCATTTCTATTTAAAAGTAAAAGCAAAAAAAAAGACAAAATGGAAAGGAGATTATGGATGTAAGTCCATTTTTAAGTAGCTTTTTTGCCTTTTTGTATGAGACGGCAGCGGTGTCAGAGCAGTATTTTTAATTGAAACAAACCAAAAGCCCTTTTTAAAATTCAACCTAAAAATGTCACGAATATTTTGAAGGTGGTGTCTGCAGCAACTCAAAGGAGGGTCGGACGGTGGAATGAATTTTACTGCTGTACTTCACGAGCCCCCTCGGTTGTGTCTCCACCTCGTCAGCGACGTGCTGGTTTCTTCACGTCCTCCTCTGAAGTGCAGCACGTAGGAACTCAGGTGCAAGTGAACGAGACTGAATGAATGAAATGAACTAAGATTGTATTTTCTTTTTTTTTTCCAGCAGGTTTGAGTTGCTCAAACAGCTAATGTCCATATTTAAGCTCTGGTTGGCACTCGGAAACAGTGCTCGATATAGTTCAAATGTATGAATGCGGGGTGGTGTTTGTTTTTTTGTCTTAACTGTTGGCGTCTTGGTCGCAGTAAGGACGGTAACATCACCTCCCATGTGACTGTTTAGTAACTGATGGTCTGCTGGAGTGCGTACACACAGCTGGATGTGAAACAGAGATAGGAGCTCATGACTCGTGGCTTTCCAGGACCACTGTGCCCTATAGATGTTCTTAAGTTTCTCACATTTAATTGTTCAGAGGAGATCTAAATAAAGCCATATTCAGTGGTGCAACATCAATACTAAAAGTTCTTGTAATGGTTGAATTCAGCTTGTGCCTCCTGTATCACATCTTTACTTCCTGGTCGTTGATTTTTATTACTGTATTTCACAAAACTGAAAATACTCGAGGGTGAATCCAGAGTCCTGGGAAGAGATTTTAGTTCAGGAAACCCTAGTTGGCAGAACAGGAGACAGACGGGTTCAGCTGAGCTCTGAGTGCAAACACAAACTGCCTGTAAATACTGATTTAATAAAATGATTTGCAAAAAAAAATGTGACTTCATGTTGATGCATGTTCATTAATTGCATGTGAAACCATAGACTGTACAGAGAAATGGACAAAAAAACTGGGGCTCAAAAATGAGACCCATGTGGAAGTGCAGCAGAGTCTAGTTAAAGGGTTAGACCTGTCTCCTCACTCCTCCCCATATCCAAATATGGTCACTTCTGGCTCCAAAATATGGCGACGTTCAAATTCCAAAGTCCTGGGTACAAAATGTGACTCTCTTTATCCATTTCTATATACAGTCTATGGTAAAAACAATAACTTAATAGAAACACACTGGTTAAAAAAAATAGTTTTTATTGCTACAGGTAGAACATGACTTTGCATTGTTGGTTGAGTCGGGGATGCAGCGCAGACATCCACATGTTTGGCTTGAGTCAGTGTCCAACAGAGGACCAGGCATATGTTAGCTAAGGCAGACGATTGTGTGATCCATGGGAGATAGCGTTTCATTAAGGGGCGGCCACGTGGGGGAGTCGCTCAGATGGACGTTCAGACGTTTATACTGTTTCTTGGACTGACGGCTTCCTCGCAGAGACCGAAGACAGTTCAGGATTCCCATGTCTATCAGGAACTGGAGTGAAACACAACTCTACAGTTAACAAAGACCACGCTTACGGAGATTAGAATTTGTCCAATGAGGACATAAATACCGACACTCACCTCCACAACAAAACAAATGAGTAAGTTCAGAGCAGCCAGAGCAACAACCAGCATTTTGAAATTCATATCGTTGAAGTCGTGCAGTTGAAGAAATCGGCAAACTGCAGCCCCGGGATACAACACCAGCCACGTCATCACGGTGAAGTGGACAACCAGCAGACAGAGGAACATCACTGGAGAGATAAGACCAAACAAATCACCTTGGACTCCTAAATCTTTGAACTTGTTTACACTTGGTTTTAAATTGTGTCCTGAATGATCGAACCACAAGTGGAGAGCTGAGACACATCTTTGTTGACACCGGTATTTAACATGCATCTTAGCATGTATTGGTGGCCTTACACACTTACATTTAGAGCTGTCCACTTGTGATCTGATCACCTGACCACACATCTTCAAGCCAAGTATGAACATGTCTTATGAAGAAGTTTTATTTGCAATCTTAAATTCAATAACAATGACTGATGAGGACCTCGATCAGCTTGGGTCAGAATGGGTCAGAATACGTCAAATCATGTTTCTGATGGCTCACCGTTGTAGTAGAGAGGCTTCTTGTGAGGGTAACCTTTGGTGACCACCACAGCCATGATGATGTACTGGAAACCAGACAGGGCAAACACACTGGTGTTCTCCATGTTGGGCAGATTTTCTGTTCCAATCACTGTTGAATTGAGTGGAATATACCTAAAAGAAAAGACACCATGTATAAAGTAAAAGCTTTAAAGTCTGAATACCGGATGTGTTTGGTGAATACAGAAGCAAGACCAATCAAAGCTGCTTGAAGAAGATCGGGTGAAAAATTTATTTTTTTGTAACTGACCAGTCCTGTGAGGTAGTGATGAAGAGTGCAGCCAGCTGGCCCAGGATGATCATGCAGGTGTGGATGAAGAGGCTGCCCAGGACAGGTAGGGACAGCAGACTGGCCGGGGGTCTGCAGGGGTACAGTTCCTCACTGGGACCTCCTTTCCCCATCACGATGGCCAACAGAGTCACCAGAAAGAAGTCACAGAACAGGAACTGCAAGTCACCTATGCTCGTCCTCATCTGGACACATTAAGAAGAACAGTTTATTCAGGGAGTCGTTTATCCATGTTGCAAACTAAATGTGATTTAGGCAGTTATGATTTCATGCAATCTGTTTATATTAAGTCAGGGTAGGTGTTCTGTGTGATCCCTGATGCAGATTTTGTTGAAGACTTAAAAAAGGTAAATATCATAAACATTGATGTTAATGTAATCATGTGTTCTGAACAGGTTTTCTACCCCCACTGCTGTAAATAAACACAAACGCATTAGCTAACATGTCTTTTTAGGTACTGAGTTTAACATGGCATATTTTTTCAGGGACTGCCTAGCTAAAGATATTAGTTTCTATGTCAGCTTATTGAATCACAATATTTTAAAGTTTTTAGCTAAATAACAGGAGCTAACTGGCTACATTTGGTTGCAGTTGCTGTTTGTTTAAGAGGCATGGCATTTTAATATGAGAATTAATAATAAATTACTTTCATAATAAGTCACAAAAGCAGCTTTGCAAATGTTTTTTTGAAGAAGGACGTGAATTCAATGTGCCTGTTAGGTTTCCAGATTAACCACACGTTACCTGGTGAGAAATGCTGAATGTAAACAAACAAAACCTCCGCAGGGCAGCTTTACGCTGTATGACAGTTTTTTCCTTTAGGCAACGACCAACTTAGCTATTTGTGTTCATTACCCAACCGAACAACATTCAGCAGCTATGGGAAAATACATGTAGTGCAGAATGTGCCATAGACAGTTGTGACCCTGAGGGGAAACAATTAGAGAGCGTAACCCTCTGCCAATGCATGATCCAGCTGTGCTGATGCTATAAACCGAACACGGTTGCCTCCTGGTGGTGAACCAGCTGCACTGTCTTGTTAAAACATCGGCCCATTGTAACAGGAAGGGATTTTTTAGGATTTTTTCTGACATCGCAGGTGAAAACACAACCTCTTTGGTGGAGGTAATAAAAAAAATGTCAGGACAGAAATATGAATGAATGGCAGCAATATGTTGGAGCTGGTCCACCAGGGACAGAGGAGAGAAAGATGGCTACTTTGAAAGCAAGTGTGTGTTCAGGTCCCTCGCTGCTACTCACTGTGTAGAGGATGAGGACAGAGCAGAACTGAATGATGCTGTACAGAGCCATGTATCTAAAGAGACTGAAGGAGGTGATGAGGGAGCATCGGCCCTCTCTGCACAGAAGATAAAGAGAGACAAATTTATTGTTATTTTTTTTCTCCAGGTTTGGTAGGTTTTTAAAGACATTATCCATCTTTACCTTTGGCTTGACTTGGCTTTAAATATCTCCTACTTCCTCACCTGATAAGCAGCGGCACACAGCTGATGTTTTCAGTCTTGGAAGTGAAAGGTGAAGCCACTGAAGCTTCGGCTTCAGACAGAGAAACCCCGACATCAGCAGCTCTTAGGGCCCCACAGTCATTAGCCCCATCTCCACACATGCCCACTCGGTAGCTGAGGATATAGAAGCAAGGTTGGACAAGTCAGTTAAGTAATTTGTGTCTTATTGAATGCCAGGTAGAAGCACTGATTGCCTAACGGTGATTGTGTAAATTATAAAAACGGCAAATTGGGCGTGTATAGTCCCACTCCGTGTTATTTCCTTTCTGCTTGTCTTTAGTTTCTTCATCTTTCCTTTTCTATGTCGGATCAATAATCTAGACTCACTTCAGTTTCTGCAGCTCCTTCATCAGCTGTGTCTTCTGGTCAGGGGCCATACGTGCAAACACTGTGGTTCGCATCAAAACCTGCAATGACAGCATGCCAAGTCATTTATGTAATTATGTGGTCAGAATATTGCTGCTGGGATCATGTATTTTACATTACCTTTGGCAGATACTCAGGGAAGTGGTCACAGAGGGCGGCAAAGGACCTGCCACTAATAGCCAGGTGATAACCAAAACCACCCTGATACAGACCCTGGGAGCAGACAGAAAAATATCAACAACAGGAACCAAAATTCAACCTAGGAGTTGACAGGTGAAGGCCATGACTGTACCACTGTGGTAACCACTGATATCATTACATACTTTTAATTCAATAAGCACAAATCTCTACCAAGGCATAATCCAGCTGTTCTGATGCCAAACACTGAACAATGCTGCTCTGCTGCTACTGGTGAAATAGCAACTATATCCTGTTTGCCCTAGATAGGGATTTTACAGTAAGGATCTCATTGTAAACGTTTGTTTCTGGGGTAAAACCTTTGATCTGTAATGTTGTTAATTGACAAACAGAAGAACAGTCAAAAACATAACCTCCTTGGCTGAGGTAATCAGAAATTTTGCATGAACTAATGCCTGTAACACTGCTTGTGATGCAAAGACTTGGAGAAATACAAGTTCACTTTGCAATGAAAAAACAAAACTGTTGCCTTTCCAATCTCAAAGTGTAGCTGCTTGGGAAAAGGTCAATATTCCTACTTAATCTGACACATGATGAAGATCATCAGGTCTAATGTTTATGTGGGAGTAGCAAAACTGTAGCTGTGAATAAATGGATGTGCAAAGATTACCCTCAGATCCTCCTATACAGAACTATGACTCTCCTCTTCTCAACTTCTAAACAATATTGAAGCAATAGAGCCCACCCCCCTCATTTAAGGAGAAGCATACTACAGAGGTGCATATAAGACCAACCCGTGTAAAGACCTCTACAGAGCTTTGTGGAGAAATGGCTCCTCCGTCTTCGAGGCTGAACCTCAGGGTGGGCGCAGACTGGGCAGTGTGGGGCGTGGCACTGACGAATATCACCTTCTCATCAGATCCCACCATCCCACAGCTTTTTGCTACATTAACTGCTGTGAGGATGTTGTCACCTATGTGAATAAAAAAATGAAGAAACAAATTGAAACTTTATAACTTTGCACTAACAATGAGTATCTGCACAGATAATCAGGTTGTGGTGAATACTAAATATTCCTCACCAGTGACCATAATGTTGCGAATGTGTGCCAGTCTCAGGATGTCAATAACTTTTGCACTCTCTGGTTTCACCAGGTTCTTCATCATCAACAAGCCAAGGAACTGCATGTCTTTTTCCACATCCTCTCTGTGGACAAATGCACAGGTTTCCATTAATACACACAGCTAATTGTTGATGAGGTTTTTATATTTTTGTGAGTTCAGTTGGAAAAAAGAAGCCAGAAACACAGATTATTTTCTCACCGTTCAATCTTACTCAGGTCAGAATTCACATCTATTGGTTTATAGGCAAGTGCAAGAACCCTGAGGCCTTCACTGGAGAAGTTACTCAGTTCGCTGGAGAACTGAGGCGGCACTGTAAACACAAGGCATCCCGTTTTATATAAATGTAACAACAATAGATGATGTAGTTAAACCTGCAGTTATGACTGATATCAAGTTTCTGAACTGAACCTGTTTCAGCTCGACAGAGGCTTGCAACCATCTCTGGGGATCCTTTCATGAAAGCGAGAGCTGAGTGTCCCCCATGGGCCACCGACACGACACTCATCCTCTGCAGGGCCGAGGAGAATGGAAACCTCTGGACGATGGCCACTGCCTCGCTTGTGGACTGACAACAACATAAAACAAGAAAAATGAATACTACAATTTTTAACGTTTCCCAAAGAACATAGTGCAGACAGAATAAAAAACACACACACCGATCACACTGAGGAGGTTTAGCTGCTCATTTCTTTTAACAGCAAGGAAGAACAAATCTGTCTATCTGTCAAAATGTAGCATCGAGGTCCACAAACCAAACAAATGTATTACAGTCATTAACGGGTTGGTTACTTTAATAACCTCTATCGATGAAGCTACATGAGTGACAGCAGGGACACTCACAGGTCCTTCAGTAGGAGGTCTCATCACAGCTAAAACTCTGTGTCCTCCGAACTCGGCATCCAGCACATTTCCATCTCCCTCTGGCTCCTGGAGAGTCTGCAAAATAAGAAACAATACAAAATTACTCAGCTGCATATACACTGTTAGCTCCACAATGGAGGCTCGGTTTTTGCCTGTATTTGTCTGTTTGCTACAAACATTACAGAAAAACTCCTGAACAGATCATGATGAACTTTCTTTAAGATAAAGTTTTACCCAAGAAACAAATGATTCAGTTTTGGGCAGCATCAGAGGAGGAATCCTGAACATCTCTTAACAATACTGTGCAAATGTTATAAAAACTGTCACAACTTCATGGACATGCAGGAAGATAATGTCTACAATCTGAGACAATTCGAGAGATAATTTCTTATTTGTGGACAAAGTAGACAAATAGATGTGCATGGATTATATCTTGGTGGATGTTTGAGTGCTTTCTAGTTTGTTTGTTTGTTAACAATATTATGTAAAAACTACAGATTTTTATAGTAATGGTATTGATCAAAATCCTGCGGTTTAGTATCATACCCAACCAGTGGACTCCACCATCTTGAGCTCCAAGGGGTCTCCCAGGGGCTGACCTCGCAGCAGCAGAACAGTGTGACAGCAGGCCAGGCCAGAGAGCATGGGTCCTGGAGGCAGGCGTCTGGGCTCTGGGACCACATCGGAGAACCCGGAAGGTCCCAGCTCCACCACTCCCCACACATCCAGTCCGTCCTCTGTCAGGGTTCCTGTCTGGGAAAACAAATGTGTTCTGACTTAAGGGAACAAAGAAATGCAAAGTTTCAAAACTCTTATCCTGCAGGTGATTCCCTCTCACCTTGTCGAAGCAGAAGACTGAGACCTTCCCACAGATATTGATACGTGGCGGACTGATGCAGAAGATGCCGCTGTTTTTCAACCTGTTCTGGGCGTAGATGGTGCCGGTGGTGATAGCAGCAGGCAGGGCGGGGGGCACTGCGATGGTCACAATATCCAGGCTTCTAATAATCAACTCCTTCCAGGTCGCCTAGACATCCAGCCACAAATCAATTTTATTTGTTGTTGGCAAAATATACAAAAATATTTGACCTTACATGATTACCATGCACTTACATTGGCTCTGTAGAGGGTCACAAAAATGTAAACGGTGCCAATAAGAGCTGAAAGGAGAAGGACAATATTGGAAAAACTCACATAAATATAATATTAGCTTTGTTGTAGACTCCTGCAGGTCACTGTTAAAGCTCTTACCCACAAAACCCAGGATCAGCAGGAACTTCACAGCATCTTTGTAAAAGCGGAAGTTGATTGGCTGAGGGTACAAAATGGAGCTGACCAAGTCGCCTTTGGCTGTGAAAAACCCTGCGGATGAGATAAAAGCAGCAGAACTAGCTTGACTTGGAGAACAAACACTATCTTTGTGCAGGTTTCTTGTTCCTGTTTACTTTCAGTGTTACTCACCCAAATGCAATGTCTCCTATCAAACATGTTGAATGCATTTTTTAGTTGTTTAACAGTGCAAAGATAATTTCTGGAACTATTTAAATCTTTATATCTACATGTGCTACATCCTTGTGTAGGAGCCCACTCATAAAAACACTGACCCATAGAGTGGTCAAAAACTCCACCTTTACCTGGTGTCTCACTAAAATACTGATTCTTATCATTGGTTTCTCGACTCACCGGTGCTTGTTACCACAGCGACAGCACCGCCACCTCCAGGCCCTCCCCCTTTGGCCTGAATGATCTGAGTGCCACAGAAAAGGGTGTGTCTGCGCTGACTGTCTGAGCTGTACGTCCCGTCACCAGCGGGCAGCGGGGTTTTGAGAACCGGGACACTTTCGCCTGGACACAGGAATAACATGAACAGATTAATACACTGACTTTTCATGGGAAGTTTTTAAATAAGCTGGCGGGACAGACTGTTAATAACATTAAGCGACATACTTTTATTGGTCAAAATTGTGAGATTTATATAAGGTTGTTACAATTAATCCAGATTTATGATGCAAAAATGCCTCCTTACTGGGGGCAGGAAGCTAAAGGCTTGAACCCCCATACACAGGGCCAACACCACACATACATTCCTTTGAAGAACTAGCACCAATCTGCAGTAATTTGGAAATTCCCTTTGATCGTCAATTAGTGACTTGGCTCAACCTCAAGGCTGTGAAATATGACACAGTCCAAGCTTTGAAAAGCTTTTCAAATTAAATCTTAAATAAAACATGAAAACTGTCACCAGCAAAAAACTGTTTCTGTTTTTCAGAATTCTGTTTGTCCACCTTCCTCTGAACAGTTTAAAATGTTTTTTTTTTACTGTTACTTAGTGAGTCCTGAAAGAATTTTATGATCTCAGGGGACATGGCACCTCAATAACAAAAAGAAGAGCAAACATATATAACTAAGTCCCTTCAGTGAAGCTCTGCCTAGTGGTGCCTTCAGGGTCTGTAGATTACCTGTGAGCATGCTCTCATTGACGAGACACTCCCCAGCCAGCAGGGCAGCATCACAGGGCAGCAGCAGACCTTCCTGAGGGATGATCACACAGTCGCCAGGGACCAGATCCACCGAGCTCACACACTCCTCAACTGAGTAAACAGATCACCAGGAAAGAATGTCAATGTGGAGAGCTCTGGGTTTAATGTACTTGACAAAAGCCCTCTGGTTAAAATGGACTTCCTTATTTTAATTTATGTTAAAAAGAACTAATTGAGACAAAAGTGATATTTTTTTTAAAGCTTAATTATTATTATTTTTTAATCTTCTTAAGAGTAACTATTCTTTGTTTTTGCTACAACCAAAATTGAACTTTCTGTCTTATCCTGTCTGACACCTGTTTTTGACAAAGGAGAGTATGTGTTCAGGGTTCCCTTGTATTGATTAGTTTGTTTATTAGAAACATAATAGAAAAACTACTGAACAGATGCAAACGTGTTTTTTTGGAGAAAGAGTATTACACAAGGAACCAATAATTACACTTTGAGCAAGATCTGAAGATGAATGTCCAAAACAAATCCAGAAATCTCAGAAAATCCATATCTCTTACAATGGGTGAATATTGCAACACGATAATGTTGTTTTTTCATCACTAGAAGGCAACAGTGTTCAGTTGATAGCATCAATACAGCTGGATTATGCCTTGGGGGAGTGCTCTCTGAGTGCTTTCTAGTTTTGTAATCATTTCCCCCTCATGATCATAATCTTCTAGACCACATTGTTCCTCCTCTATGTTCCCACAGCTGCTGAAGGTTGATGTTAAACGGTTTGGTAAAACAGGCAAATAGACAAGCTGTTTTTTTTGCCTGGAGGTAAAAACTGTCGCACAGCTTAAAGCTGCCCTGCGGAGTGTCTTTTTTTTTTTTTTCAAACCTTCAGAAAACATTTGCAAAGCTGCTTTTGTGACAGTTTTGTTTACTTGCATTCCCATTTCTTGAAAACGGCTTCAAACAGAATGAGGACCAACTTACACACACACACACTGATCCAGGTCAATGAACACAATCTCCACATGGTGTGTTTACCATCTGAAGAGAGTTGATGGTAACTTTTTCCCTTCTGTTTGTTGTGAAGTGGAAGACAAAGTGTGTGATACAGAAACCCACAAATGACTGTACAACTACTGTTCAGATGTTGGCTGCTTTTGACTTTCTGAGAGAATGGGAATTGAAACTTTTGTGGCTTGAAAGATGCACCATTTATGGAGAACACATGGCAGCGATTACTGGCCTCAACCGCAAACACCACCTCCATACATTTAGTAGCAGTTCACAAATCAAAACACTGATGGTTATTTATTAGGCCATGAATCCATAAACATCTTCACCAACTTCTCAGCTCTTAAGGAAATCATGGTGGTCCAAGTTAATTTTAACGATACTCTCTTTCTGTCTCTGTCTTGTCCCTTTAATGGTTTCTGTGCAAAAAGGTATTTTTATTCAAACACAGATGATTGTCTGAAGGTACTAAAATAATTCATTAAAAAAAAACCCACCCACCTCCTGAGTTTCGGCGCACTTTGACATCTGTGACCAGCCGGGCCATGTTGCGAAGAGTGACACTTTGCTGTGGTTTAAATAAAGTTGATATATCATTAGGTATCGTCATATCCAGAGCTGAATGCATGCAACCAATTACAAGTAGTATCCCGCTATAGCCTCACCTTGCGGGTCTCATAAAGTGAGATACTGATGGAGATAAGAGAGATAACTAATATACAGAAGGCGTAAAAAATATAATTATCAATCATCCACAGGGTGATGCTGAACACTTGGAACACATAGAATGGGTTGAGAATCTAGAAAAGCAAAACAGAGACGGAGAGAAAAACGTTCAATTTCAGCTTAAATTTTAAATAAATTCTCATCTCAAACCACTGTGAAAAAAAAATCTATACAAATGTAATTTTCTATCTCACCTCTTCAAACAGCAGCTTCATGTAAGGCTTCACAGGCACATCAATAAGGTTGGCCCCATACATGCGTCTCCTGAAAGAATGCAGGTGATGAATTACTCAGCAGTGCCCTCTGAGATGAAAGAATCCACTTAATTTTCACTATCCATTCAACCTTTCCTACCTCAGGCTCTGCTCCAGTGGACTCAGGCCCTGCTGGAAGCCGTACAGGTCTTTGCAAGTCCAGTCCTCATTGAGGACACTGCAGACAGAGATGAAAGAGTTCTACATTGACTGAAATAAAATCTCCAGAATATTCTCTGGCTGAAGAAACAGTGGATCAGAAAGATCTGATCTCTCTCATTTGTTTGAAAGTGGTCAATGATAAATTTTTGAGTATCAGGACAAAGAAAATAATGAACCAAACTTCACAGTAGCTACTCATTAGTCCAGTCTAGTCAAATCACACTTGTTACTAGTTTCTGTTTCACTACCTAACACGACAAAAAGCTCCTTTTCTGTCCAGCCAGATGTAACGCAGCCCTTCAAACAAGTAGTAGCGCAGCAGTGTTTTCTGTAACATAATAAAAAAAAAAATCACAATCAGGCCTGGGAGGAATATTACTTTGATCATATTCTGCAAAGAAAAGTATAACAGTTCACCTCCTCCTTGTGCAGCTGGACTGTATCTCTCCATTCAGTATCCTCCATCTCTCCCAGCATGTCCAAGCTGAAAGGAAACAATCAGGAAGTAGATCCCACATCTCAGATATGTACAAAATGTTGAAAGGTGATACTGTCAGCAAACAGAGACATGCAGGAGCTCACCTGCCCTCCTCCACCTCCTCTGTGAGGACCTCCACCACATGCTGCTGGCCAAAACTGTCCTGAAGGAGAGGATCATATAAATACATCTGTGATTGCTGGAAAACAGGCACTTGATGAAGTAAGCCATGAAACACCATACACTGAATACTGTGATCAGAGACAGAAGCAGCAAATAGAAAACAAAGGATGAAATGTAGGTATAAATGTAGTTAGTTCAAATACACCAGCCAATGAATTCAGGAACTTTTAATCCACAGTCATTTAAACAGGCTGCAGGCAGCTTGGACTAACTGGTGAAGCAAGATAAGCTACTTAGTAAACCTGATCTGTGAAAGCCAATAGCTGGAGGGTCTGACGTGAAATGAAAAGTGTACTGTATTTTCTGTCATTTTTTTCATGTAGATGTTGAAAGAATGTCAATGGATGAATTGACAGATTTTTTTTTGAGAGACAACAAAGGAAAACATGACTATTTGATTCCTATCTGTTACTGTAACTCAGGGTTTCTCAATTCCAGTCCTCAGGGCCCCCTATCCTGCCTGTTTTAGATGTGTCCCTCTTCCAAAACACCTGATTCAATTGACCAGCTCATCATCAAGCTCTGCAGAAACCTGCTAACGAGCCTGGTCATTTGAATCAGGTGTGTTGGAAGAGGGAAACATCTAAAACGTGCAGGATGGGGGGGCCCCGAGGACCGGAATTGAGAAACCCTGTACTGTTGCTACTTGACAAGAGGTCAACAGTGCTCAGTCAGTACAGTGGGATTATGCCTTGACAGGGGGTTCTGCCCCCTGAGTGCTAAACATGTATGAACAGGAATGAGAGATGCTCATAATATTATTGCAACAGCAGTGACTGGTGTAGCAATTATGATCCTAAATGTCTCTTTGAACATAAAAGAGTGCTTAACAAAGTGATTGGCAAATCAGGTGCAACACTGAGAGAAATTCAGTTTCAGTGACAATGCTCGGTGTCAAATGGATTATGATTCTGCATAGGAATTGATCTGTTTTCTCACTCTTAGCAGCAGAATATCTGCCAAAGCCAGAGGACAGGAGCAGCAGCGGGCAAGGACAGCGAGCCGCGGACGCCAGTGAAACACAATCAGGAGGAGCCCCAAGGACAGCAGCGCAGCCAGGCGACACATCCACACCCTCCATCGCACCCACTTATACCCCTGTACGTCCTGGTGGGGCAAAGAGTCGGACAGTACAGGGTTAAACACAAGTTAATTTTCACATTCAAACTGAGGGTACAGAGACGAGCACGTCTCTGCGATCTACACCTACAGGTGGCAGGTGTGTGTTGCTACATCAAGCAAACGATTCATCTTTTCTAAATCCTTATCCCTATATTTTCTTATTCAATATTTCTGTCTCCATCCTCTTTTTCCATTTTTTCTATTCTATGTTGCACTCTGTACTTTTTTCTGTCTGCTGCTGTGATAAAACAATTTCCCTGGTGTGGGATGAATAAAGTTCTATCATATCTTATCTTAAATACTCAGCATCTATACTTAATTTGGCTGCTTTTTTTCCCCAAATTGTCCACTTTTCTAGTCCCTCGCTACACTGGTGACAGAATGGTGGTTGTTGTAGTTTTAACAGAAACCCCCCATGGAGGATCTTACCATGTGTGAGTCAGGACTGAGCATGGGGTCTCGTGGACTTGGTGAGGGGAGTCCGCTCAGCGGCTCCACCACACTACCTACAGAAGAGGTGAACACATCACATCTGCTGTAACATCGACATGAGCGGAGCTGCATAGCACACACCTTAAAGTCAATATTAACACCACACACACACACACACACACACACACACACACACAGACAGAGCAAAGCTCCTGCCGGGTTCATGTTGCAAGAACATTTTCGATGGCCTAGTTTAAAATCTCATCATGTGTTAGAATTGATAAAGGATTGGTGATATGCGTTCAGGGTCCATCGGAGACTTCAAACACTACAATAATATTGTCGTTCAGTTAATTTTCTTAACTTATATTCCTGTTAAAAACTGTACAGACAGTTTTTTAAACCAGGAAACACAATCTACACCATCTACACAACACAAACACTGCGAAAGTGCAGGAAAATACGCAAGATAAGTGGGACTTTTAAGAGTCCCATAAAATATCATAAGGTCACTAAACGCAACACGGTACAAGCGAAACACTAGGAAACATTAACGTTTACAAGCAAAAGAGGAGAATTAACACTGACCATGAAGTACAACATTTTTGCCATTAACTCGTAACAGGGCCATTATGCTGATAATAAACAACAACGTGGGTAAATGAAAATAAAGCGCAGTGCAGAAAAGTTATGTTTTTGGCGATGCTCACTTCCTCTTACGTAGATGAGAAATAACCGAAACAAAACCATCTCCCGTCGCGTTAAAATCCATTTGAGGAAGAAACTGAGCTTACCGTCACCCCGAGACTGTACCGTCTACAACAAGTAATTTCCAGAATAAAGTAATGTGTTGGATATGTCCCCGCGATGTCTCCGTCCCCCCTCACTGTCTCACCGCTCCCTTCAGTCTGCCCTCGGAGCCTCGAGCACCTGATACCTGAACACCTCTCTGGTTTAACCGGCTTCTGGAGCCAATCTGGGACCACGTCCATCCTACACACACCCACCGAGACACACTGAATACTTTGCAATGAAGGAATGTACAAAGAAACTATATCGAATGCGGTTTATTTTGTTATAATGTTCCCTCAGGTGTAAACGGAGACTGCACGTGTTGGGACGTAAATAGCAATATGAACGGTGGTGGTGGTACAGCTGAGCTATATGTTATCATGGATATAATAACATCACCCACAAGTTCAACCAATAGGAAAGGAATATATCTAACTAGTCTTCTCACAGTGAATAGATATTTGATTTTGGTACATCATACACAATAACTAGGTAAATACTGGACTAACTACATGCTGGGTTAATTTAATCCACTAAGATGTTTTCCCCATACATTTTTCAGCCTTTTATTGTTTTTACCCCAAAATCTTACCCCAGCATTTTGTTGTTTTTAGTCAGTATTTTGTTGTCTTCACTTTGTTGTCTTTACCCAACATTTTATGGTTTGGCTCTTGACATCTTGCTGGATGGGCGTAAAATTACATATTTCTTTAAAAAAAAAAAAAAAAAAAATCTGGAATCTGGAATAAAAGCAACAAAATGAGTAGAGACAGCAAAGATTTTAGTTAAAATAATAAAATATTGGTTTAAAAAAGGAAAATACTTGGTAAGAACAACAAAATGTTGGGTAAAGATGGCAAAACAGTGAGAATAAACAAGAAAATCCTAATAATGTTAAAAACAACAAATTGCTGAGGGAAAACAGCCTTACTGGGTCAAATTAACCAATCATGTAGTTAGTCCAATATCGACCCTGTTCTGGGTTAAAACAGACCGGCATTTTTAGTGTGTAGACAACCAGTCTTATGAAAACCATCAAACATCAACATTTAAACAATTCATCAAGTTATCATTAAGGTCATATTTCCAGCCTGATAAGAAGAGACAGTGTCTGGTGCAAAGGTCGATATACGCAAGATACTGCATGTACATAAAAAGTACCTGTGTTCTGCACTGGATGCTTTCTTTCACAACAAATACTCTCCAGAATAAACCAAAAACAACTGAGCTATCAGTTTCTGTCATCAAGCTTTTAGTATAATCATGTGAAAGTTTATGAGGCCTGAGATATTTTCCCAAATCACATGCTGGCTTTGTTCTAACTGGACCAATCCGTGCCAAAAGTGGCCAAAAGCAGAGTATAAACCCTGCAATCAAAACCCTGCTGGATGGAGTTGAGTCATCTATTCAGCAATAAAGCTGGTACTGGATTCTAGCCGGTTTCAAGTAAACAATTCATTCACATACCTCACCAAAAAAAAAAAGACCGTCTCGACACTGACAGGAACTCCAGGCATCTAAAAAGTAACCATTATGCTTCTTCTTATATACTCTAACCACAGGCTTCAATCAAACTGTTCAAAGGGCCGCCTACATTTGGAGGGGAGGAGAGCTAAACATGTCTATCAGAATCAAAGTTTTACTGATCACTGTCAGGAGAGGAGAAATGAATAAAAACAGAACCAAAAATGCAAAAATAGTAATAAATACACATTAACTGTAATATTTAAAAAGCACGGTACAATGTAAAAATTACAGTATTACTTAATAAAGTGAGCACTGTGCTGTCAATTATGACCAAACCTCAGACAATCCAAACTTTCAGTTTCATCTTTAACCACCACACAAACTAAAACTTGCTCCAACATCAAAAATGAGAATTGCAGTGTTGGCACGAGACAGACACAAGACAGTCATCTGAGCTGAGAATGCAAAAAGACCAACAACCTCAGATGGCAAAATCACATGCTATGCCAAAACACCTTGAACACGCTACACCAAAACACCTTGAACACTTTATGAAATTTCTCTATGAAACCACAGTTTTTACAACTTTGTTAGATTTCAGTGGCAGCTGTGTGTGGTATTAGGAGATCAATAAGTAGCATAAGTGTACTGAGTAGCAGTAGTAGTAGTAGTTATAGTTGTAGTAGTAATAGTGGTGCTTGTAGTGATCCAGACTGAGATGAAAATTAATTGAATGACCTCCATTGTAACAAGAATGGAGTTAAGATGGGTACATCTCATTGTCAGCTGAGTAAATAACAACAAAGCATCAACAAGGCCAAGCACAACAAAAGAGGTAGAACACGTTGTTTTAGCTTAATTTACAAAAGGTAGTTATTGATTTAAATTACTAAAGGTTTGGACAGTGAATGATTCATTCATATTTTTTCCTCACAGGTTGTCAGATAATGAAAATGACCAGGTCTTAGTCAGTCAGCTAACTAACATTCAGCCCTGTATTACTGTCGTTTACACAAATAATGAGTTTGTTTTACAGGATAAGAGACATTTTTTTGTGTCAGTAGTTTGGTCCATAAACCCTGCAGTCAGTCAGTCAGTCAGTCAGTGTGTGTGAGAGCACCGACCAGACTTCAGCAGAACAGATATGAGATGTTAGCTAACAGTTAGCGTCTCTGTCTGCTCTCTGGGGGGAAACAGGGGAATCTAAAACACATTTTTAGACACACTCACCACGCCTGATCATCCTTTGGTCACAGTGACAACCTCCACATATTTCCGCTCACTCCATCGTATGACAAGCTGCCTTCTACTCACAAAATAAAAGCTCCTTTGAAAACATGCAGCTACAGCTACAACTACAGCTTTCTACGGCGAGTCTGAGCGGACAAAAACGTATTATTCACACACCGTGACGGTCCTGTCAGCACAGTGCGTGGACACATATCTGCTGTGTTCTTCTATGTGGAAAATAATGAGCTCTATGAAATAAGATGTATAATAATTGTTAATAATTGTATCATAAAAGGACCACACAAATTGTTTTATATTTTATTATTATACGCTACCACTCAAAACTTTGGTGTCAGCCTATGGTTTTCCAGTGACACTGTACAGACATAGAGGATCTACCCAGCTTGTTACACATGTTTATCTCTGATTACATGTTTCAGACTATGTTTCATCAAGATTGAAAACACTTGTGTCACTCCCACTGTCAAACACAGGAGAGTCAGCGTTATGGTTTTGTGATACTTGTTTTTAATAAAAGTTGGTCATATTGGTTTTATGGGGTGTGGCTAAACTTTTAAGATGAAGAAGAAATCTTTATTTTGTAAGAGAAAATCTTAAATATTAATCTTTTGATGACTCCTGTATTAACCTGGTTACTATTTACATTTCTCACCCTATTATCAACAAAAAATTTTCTTACTCAATCAAAATTCTTCACATGGTGTTTCTTAAGTTGCTGCTTTGGATTTCATAATAAAGTGCACTGAGATTTACTTCATGCCAAGACTCCAAAAACTATTTAGTGCTCAGTAACTCTAAATAACAAATTAAAAAAAAAAAAAAAACCATCCTTATTGATAATGATCAAAAAATTTAGTGACTGCATTTTAACAATACATGTAGTTGCTCTGTTGTTGGAGGACAACAGGCTTGCTAAGACCTGGGTACAAACACATATGACTTTTCTAAGATATCATGTTTATATGTCACAGTAATAAAAGCCCAAGAGTAAATAATAACAGGCCTGCCATTGCACACAATATGCTGCTTGCACACCCTCCTGTGTGTACTTTATCTCATTTTTCTATTTTATTTGTGTTTTTTATTCTTCTCTTGCTCTTTCAATATGTTGCATGCCCTCTACTTCTCCCTCGGGTATAAATAACGTTTTTTCTGATTCTGATTAATGATGAATGAGAATGAATTCAATTCAGTTTTAATAGTCTTTGCACATACAAGAAACTTCACTCAGGTTTCTTGATGTACTCACACACAACACAACAATACATGGGGGTGAATATATACATGAGAACAGATATATACATATATGCTGTACATTGCAGTTTGCTGCTTCAGTTTCAGGTCTGGTGTCACATGCTGGCTCATTGTCACAGGTTGGTGAGAAAAAAGAGTCAGTGCAAATGTGATTACCTGTGACTTTTTCTACTTTTACACATTAAAATGGGCTGTGATATGTATTGTTTTACTCTAGAATTAAACTGGGTCTTGTTCTTGCCTTGACAATATGTACAACTTCATTGTCATAAAACAGACATTATGACATAATAAGAAAGCAGATCTGACATACTGATCTCTTATTAGATCTCTGATGTTGTAATGAGCTCTACACATCTTTAATTAGCACAGATTTATATATCAACAGTTTGAATACAAATTAATACAAGCGCAGTGTTTTCAGTTTGCAAATAAATAGCAGAGCTGTGGTCCAACATGTTCTCAGTATATCTTAATTCATGGTTCTTTCCAGTATTCACTTGTCTTATTGTGTCATTTGATGCCACCACAACAGGGTGATGTGCCACTCACACACATCCACATACCGAAACCACTGACATTCATCAAATTCATAAAAGGTGCTGATATGGACAAAAGTTTGTGGTTGGATCTGTTCCTCAGTTTGAGGTGATTTTGTTCATGAAGCTGTTGCCTTCTTCTCTTTGTAAGTTGCCATCATCTTCTTGATCTCTGCAATGGCTTTTCCTGGGTTGAGTCCCTGTAGAGCAGTGTGTCAAACAGATAGTGAGACACTGAAATTCTATTAACTCTCTCTGAGAAAGTGTGTGTGTGTGTGTGTGTGTGTGTGTGTGTGTGTGTGTGTGTGTGTGTGTGTGTGTGTTAATGAGTTTCACTTTACCTTGGGGCAAGTCTTAGTGCAGTTCATGATAGTGTGGCAGCGATAAAGTGAGAAGGGGTCCTGAAGTTTGGACAGACGTTCCTCAGTGAATTCATCGCGGGAGTCAATCATCCACCGGTACGCCTGTGGGATAATAACAGTGCTCAGTGTTCCTGAACTTTAGAAAGAAACTCATTTCCTTCAGAGGTTCTCCACCAGCAGGTCAAATTTTCTATTGGTCCTGCTCTTTAGTTCATGATATGATACCCTTAAAACCTGTGACCACATTTGTATCACATCACCCTGATTTGATATTGCAAATGGCATTAAAAACTTAATATGACACACACACTCATCTCATGTTAGCCTGACATAATTCTTTACATTAAGTAAACATATATACATTTTTAGTTTATTGTATTATAAGCTTCATAAAGCTGAGACAACCTAATTGTCTGAGGTAAAAACAAAACAAAACACTATTTATTTTCTAGTACGAATGATTTAATAAATAAAAATGAGAGATACATAAAATTCAGTGCTGTAAAAGGTGCAGTTGCCAACTTACTGAAAGTCAGTGAATAATAGTAAGTTTATTTATGTGCGCTTCAAACTTTTTTCAAACCATTTACATGGAGAGAGTGATGTGAGATTTACAGTGAGCTGAGGTTGTACATCAGGGAATGAGATGAATGAAGAACAGAGACTAAACCAAAATGGAAACTATGTTTTTTTTTTCTATTTTCCATTTGAGTTTACTGGTGTAATGAGGATAGCAGCTTCATTTAGTATTTGAATAATTCAGATATGTATCTCATAACTAAACATGATTAAGATGGATGTTCTCAGAGTGTTATCGCCCACCTGCATCAGGACAGCAGGTCCCAGGTATTTGTCTCCGTTCCACCAGTAGCTGGGACAGCTGGTGCTGCAGCACGCACACAGGATGCACTCATACAGGCCGTCCTGTTGAGTTTGATATCAGATTATTCTGTCACTGTGGTCGTCTGTGTGTCACTGATTCATTTAAATAATTCTGACATTTTAGTACAAGACTAATGTTTTCAGGCTTAAATACTGACACTGTCCAGATTTACTAAAGATTTTGACCATGTTACCCGTCTGCGCAAAGATAAATCCAGTATCGGTGCTGGAGGATGTGTCATGTCATATGTGTGTGAAGACTGTACAGCAAGAAAATGTTTTATTTACCAGTTTTTGTCTGTCCTCCACTGACTGGAAATACTGCTCCTTCCCTTCTTGAGCTTCATCCTTCTTTTTCAGGTAGGGCTCGATGGATTTGTACTGTGCATAGAAGTTGCTCATATCCTGGTGGAAATAATGACACGTATACAGACATCCAATAAATGCAGAATACTATCTGCTTACATACTTCCCTGAATGGTCAAACATCAAGCTCTAGTGGTCATAAACATTTACTACAGCTCTTTATCGTATAGAAATAAACTTTTTATGCAGTTGAATACTTACAGGCACCAAATCTTTGACCACATACATATGTGGGAGTGGGTAGATTTTGGTGGGTTTGCTTGTGTTGGTGTCGATTTTGTTCAGGCATGCCAGTGTGTTACCTCCGTTTATGTTCATGGCACATGAGCCACAGATACCTGAGGAAATTCACACACACTGTGTCACTGAAATCTGGAAAAATGGTTCACTCAAAATGTCTGACTCACAGGTTTGATTTGCTTTAACTCTTTACATTATTATATACAAGTTCAATCCAGATGGTCTTTAATCCTCACCCTCACGGCAGGAACGTCTGAATGTGAGCGTGGGGTCCATTTCATTCTTGATCTTAATGAGGGCATCCAGAACCATTGGACCACAGCTGTATGAACAGGAACATGTCAATGGATATGACAGTGACATTCATGTATGACAAAATAAAAAGTATGCTCTGTTCGCTGATTCAGTCATGACTTACGTGTTCAGATCAATTTCATAAGTCTGCATTCGTGGTTTGTCTCCGGCGGTGTCGGGGTCCCAGCGGTACACCTGGAACTTTTTGATCCTGGGTGCAGGAGCCGGAGCAGCTGCAGTCTGAGCATACCTCACCATCTGTATCACCGATAATTAACAAGAGTTGCACCACACATCAATCAAACATGAATAGCAAATGACCCCTTTTTCCAGAGAAGAGTAAAACACAACAAAAAAGCAAAAGAAGGGGAAGTTATGTACAAAGAAACATCCTTATGTGACCTAGTTGCATCAACCAAGGCTAAAATGGGACGCACTTAGTAATTCTATCCTGCAACACAAGAGGATAGTACAAGTACTTATACATCAACGCATACAAACAGCAACAATAATAACATCACTACATGGTTATTACACAAAAATATAAGTATCAACAGCTTGTACATTAGCATGAAATGAAAATGTGGCACAATGAAATAAAGACAGCAAAAAACAACATCAACCAAAATAATTCAATTAATAAACTTAATATTAATACTTTCAACATTCTTGGAGACAGGCTATCCTATTATAAATCTAATGTATGATATTATGTCAATTTACATTTACATTTTATTGCTGTATACTGTGTATAAGATAGTGTGAAGTCTCCCTCTAGTGGTCGCTTGGGTGAACTGCTGATAAAGTGTTACATCACTGAGCAGTCTTTGGTTACCTAACTGACTCCTTTAGGACACTCAAAGATGGACTTAAGTAACAAAATAATTGAAATAATAAAATTTATGAGGTGTAAACAGAGATCTGTGGACTCTAACTCCTAAAAACCTTCAGACTTACATATTTAAGTCTTCAAGAGTTGTCCAAAACCTCAACTCTTTTACAATGGGTAGAAATAATTACTACTTAACATAGGTAGTAGTTATTATAGTACAGTGATAAAAAACTGGACTGTTTCTTTTTTGTATATATATAAATTTCTTCTTTATACGTTCACATTTTACACAATAGCAGATAATGCATCAATTACCCTCTTCAGCGTTGTGTCACACCTTACCAAAGCTAATTTTAGGCAGTTTTTGTGATAACATACTGAACTAAACAGCCAATAAACAAATAAATAACCAAAATCAGTCACTTGCTGGCATTTAAATTTCTCAACAACAAAAAAAGAAACCCTTGAGGCGGGTCTCTGTTCTCAGTCTGAATAAAAATGTTTAGTACTTACCACCATCACACCAGAGTTCCTGATGGCCAAAACATTTCTACTGAGACAAACCACGGACATCGTTATACCTGGATATGTTTATAATACCAACTATAATAGCACAGAGCTGACCGGGTGCTGCACTTTTGTCTCAACTACCCTGAACGTGAGACCAAGCCACGCCCCATCTGTACGTTCACGTAAGACTGAGTCCTTGTTGTTGCCTTCACGTGCACCCCGCGAGCTTTACAAGACTATGGAGCTGTCACATAGATATTGTTTGCTGCAGCTAAACAGGAGTAACAACACACTCCAGTATGAATGCAACATGTAACCTCTTTCTAAACTCAAACACACTTTCCACTTAATCACTTAATTAGGTCGTAGATCTACACGTCATCGATTTATGGCAGTACATATATGTCCGACAGCACCTGAAGGCAGCATACACGCATGCCTCTTTCACAACTCTCATTGCTGTCAGTGAGGGTCAGTTACATATGTACCTGAAAGTACACAGCTACACATTTCCACAAATGGTAACGCACTGTGCTGTGATGGTGGTTTAATTGCAAATTATATGGATTTTTTTTTGTTTACTAAATGTATTCCGTTCATAGGGAGGCTTTTGATGTCATTAATTTCTTCTCAAAATGTAATATTTTCAGTCATTTTAATGAAATTGGAGATTTTACTTTGCACTCAGTGTTACTCAATATGTCCTTGACCCACACCTTTACAGGTTTTGCTCCAAACTGGAAGCACATTACAACTTTCTAAACATCAGAGCCACAGCCATCTGCAGCCCTCAGTGTGCAACAGCCAGTTCCCTTTAAATGGTCACAAACCCTTCTTATTTAAGAGGTAGCTGAGACAACACCCTGCCTGCCCTCATATAAACATACAGCAAGCTCTTCTCATATTGTAGCCCAATATGTAATAAAAATGTGCAAAATATTCAACAATTCCCTCTGAGACTAAGGATAAACTAAATGAAAAATACACGTTCAGTTTTTCAGAGCAGAGAGACCTCTGTTGCATAAACACAGATATGTTTATGTGTATAATCTGGGTACTATTTGATTGTAGAATATTTCCTCTGTATCAAAGTAATATTACATCTAAAGGTAATAATAGTCAGATCAATCACACACAGTAGACTAGTATATTTAGTTTACATAACATGTAATATTTATGTTTTGTATTCCATGAGAAGGAAAAGATCATTACCCATTTCATCCCAAACCTCCAGCCAGCAGCTTACTGTAATGTTCACACTATAATAATAGAATAGGTAGTGTAGGATATACTAACAGTTTGGGACCCTTTCAAAGGTCATATTTAGTATTTTAATAAACCCCATCCTGTAAGTAGCATTAATTAAGGTCAATAAAAGGAGTGTGGATATATCCTCTCTATTTTATGTACTGTATGTATCACACTGATATATTTACTGCCAGGCTACAGGGACATACACAATAAGTGATTTTATCTGAAGGTCTAGCTGGAAATGTATTCTTGTGTCTAGTCACTGGCCAATAAAATCTAAGAGTCCCTTCTCACACTCAGAAATAAACTGTAACTCATCTGTGAAATTACAGAATATAAATTTACCCAAACATTTTCCTCAGCCCTTAAATGTGTAACGCCTCATTTTCTCATCACATAAAATGTTGTCTGGTGTCATTTATTTTTAAATGTAAAAGTGTAAAATGTTTAACAAATAAACCAATGGTGTTAGATACATACATACAAAAATCATGGATGTACTGGTGAATTTTCACAATAAAAGCCTCAATTTGCCACCTGAAGTAATAATAGTTAGATACATAACACTGCCTAACAATCAAACACAGTTTGAAAGTGCAGAGAACATCTGCTTGAGATTTTGATAATGATTTATTCTGTTTTAATCCCTGTAAATCTTTGCCAGCCATCTGGATAAACTACAAACATATGTTATAATAAGACTAAACACTGACTGAATAATTTTACCTTCCCTTCCTTTCTCCTCTTGTTTTATCTGCAAAAAAAAAAAAACTTGCAGAATATTAAAATAAAAAAAAAAAACACAATAATTAACACATTATTTTGAAAGTTCCAACTGGAGGTTGATCTCCCCCTGGTCCAATGAGCACATGTACACAGTGGGAGCAGAGTGGAGACGCTGAACCTCAGACTCCATCGCGGTGCTTGGACTCTACACAAGCAGCATGTCGTGGCTCTTCGGCTGGGGGAAGGGCTCCGGG
>OOFC01001850.1:8124-23984 GCA_900323345.1 Pseudochromis fuscus | reverse complement strand
TAATAATACAGATTCCTTCTTACAGTGTAGATGAATTGCAGGTTTTGTCTATTACACACCACCGATTCAAGTTTAAACTCAGATCTTTTGTGTGTACATGTATTCTGTATGCATACCGATGGCTTTTTAATGTAAAGATCACTATAAGATGTATTAATAAATAATCTGTGCATTGGTTTTCTTCCCTTTGATGCTGTTGCAATTATCAGCACTCAAACCCAAGCAAAAGGCTCTGTAGTAGTAATAGCAGATTTTCTTTTCCTCTTTATCAAGATCCAGTTAATAGGGGTGGAAGAATTACTTATTCAGTGCTGATGCAGAGGTCCGATATTCCTAACATCCTGTCTCTAATCCTTCCCCTGATTATCATAACCAGCATTATCACGGGTGGCTCAGTGTCGCCTCACAGACAGAAATCCTGAGCTCAAGCCTGACCTGGCGCTGTCTGAAGTTTGTGTGATCTCTCGTAACATGTCTTTCGTGCATGTGTGGTAATTTGTTGGACAGTGTTTTTTTTTCTGGCTACATTTCCACCATGCCTCTTGTTGCCCTATGCATGCTGGGAAAGGCTCCAACTGGATGCAGCTCTGAACAAGCCGTTTGTACAAAATGAGTGAAATGTACCATTAGGCTGAGTTAATAGAGATGAAGGTGAGATCAGTCAAAGATAACTTCTGATCTTGTCTCACGTGACAGACACAGCTAACCTGGCACTATTTAATGGTATCGTAATCCACCATCTGGATTTTCGAAAGCTCATTATTTAACGCCTTATATCACGTTTTCTAATCTGTACATCACGGTAACCAGTAAATACTGGTTTCATTTTATAATCATACAAGAAGATGACTGTTACATGCAGTTAACTTAGATAAATATCTTGAATAAAAAGCTACTGTGCTTTCATCCACATTTCTCGACTGTTTTTCTGTTAGTGAGACAATGACCCTCATCACAAGTTGTTAGCTTCACTGTCAGTTATGTTTCACTTGCAGCTCAGTGGGCAGGAGTCAGTGGACAGGAAGGACCAAAACACAGTGCACCCTGTTTCCTTTTTACTGACTGAAGAATTGGTTTTGAATGTAATCATGACAGAAAGACGCTTACCCTTCATTGTGCTCTCACCTCAGCTTTGACATTCAAACTGCAGGCTTGACATACCTGTTGTTTTTTTAAATCTCTTGGGGCTGTATTGTATATGCATGAGACTTTGAACAGCAAAAACCCCAAACTGTTTATTCTGCTGTCTTTATTTCACCACCAACACCTCAACATTGTAGGGTTCTCACGGTCTTCTCTGCTTCAGTGGGAGTTTATGAAACCATCATTTCTTCTTCCACCCACATACACCTCAACCTGATCCTCTTTCCTGGCTAGAGTGCCGACTCATGGCTTTTTTTTTTCCCTCTCTCTTTGCTTCATTACTTTATTTTTCTACATTTTTATCACCGTGGATGCACTGACTTCTTCCTCCTCCGCCGAAATAGTCCCCTCTCCAGTGTTTTGTTTCTCCAGTACTGAGGACGCTGCACAGTTTGGTCATGTGTTATTGTTGAAATCGACTTTTTAGGGTCAGTCTTTCATCTGCTTCTACTAGAAATTCTTGCTATAGCTGATGGCTTTTCCCAGGCCTTACAAGACAAGGATCTGCAAACAGCGCAAGAGCAGCTGAAGTGGTGGGCAGTCCTGCTGGTCAATGGGCAGTCCACAATGACTCTGGCACACAGGACGGTGGAGGGTTTCTTTTCTTTCCATCTTCCCTGAATGTCTTTCTTGCTTGCGAGTTACAATCGGTTGCTCTCTCCTCGTCTTTTCTCTCGTCTCTCCTCCTCCCGTCCTTTTTAAACTGGGAATCGAGGCTTATGAAGGCAATGACCCCAATACCAGTTTGCCGGGGATGAAGAGATGAATGGAAGCAAATCAAACACAAAGACCTCCTTGCCCTGCTGGAGCCACGCACACTGTAGCGCACAGGATGAACTTGTGGACAATCGTGCTTACATCTCCCAGCAGCACACCTGTGGTCTCCCTTTTAAACGCCTGTGTGGTTGCGTGATCACAGTTTAACTTGCAGTTTTTCAGTGTGTGTGTGTGTGTTTGTCGCTCAAGTGTATATAAAAGGACATCTGTGTGTGTGTGTGTGGATGTGACTGATTGTCCCTTTCTGATCCAGGTAGTGCAAGTGCAATGGTCTTTGCTTTGATCCCCCAGTGATTTGTTTTAAAACCCACCACAACCTCTTAGTGAATCATTCAAAGCAAATCAGATTATAAGGAAGCAGCCAAACAATAGTAATTACACTGATTAGCTCAAACTGTTTCGTGTACTAACTTGTACAACAACAGTCACCTAGAACCCACAGTCCCACACTGTGGCTTTAATCTATTCCCCACTTGCACACTTTGAGAATGAGTGTGGGTGGTGGTGTGATTCCTGAACAGATCAAAGTACGCTAAGCTAGTTCTGAGAACACAAGATGAAACTCTTCATTTGGCTACAAAGAGGCAGAGTATAGCTACGACGAGCTCTCGGTGTGACCTTTGACTTTGTGCTTGGCAGAGTGATTAAACAGCTTCTGATTGTTAGTGATGGAGAAAACACAAAAGAAGACAAAAGAGCTGGAAGAGCTTGAACTAACATTTAGATTAAATTGGAATTTAGTTGGTTAAAAAATTGCTTGGGCACATGGAAAGAAATTTAGTACATTATTTAAAATGTAGTCTGAGGGACTAATGTCTCCCTCACAGACACACACACACATCCAACACATCCAACACACACACACCATGAGCTGCAGTAATGAAATGCTTTGCTGTCACAGGGGCTTAGACCTGTTTCAGATGGTTTCCTTTTATATTCCCTTTTAATAAAAACAGGATTACTGCATCCAAACCGCAGCGTAGAGCTATGATATAGAGGCATGGCACTGACAGACAGTTACATATGGGGGCTGAGCCCTGTGACTCTGTGGGGCAAGCCTCCAGAACAAGAGAAAAGCTCCTCACTATTGATTTTTCCATTTGGAATCAGACTTCAAAGAACCTTCATTCTCTTCTTAACTTCTCTGTTCTGTAAGTAACAGGGTTTTTACTGTTAGGCCAAACTAAACAGCTCTGAATGAGAGTTTAATGGTCACCTGCAGCCAAAATGAGACTCAATACACAGCATGGTGTGATTGGACTAAAAGGTAGGTTTGTCATAATAAGAAGCAGCAGTTAATATCTGATGAAGGGAAAACGTCAGGATTTGTGGCCCTCTATGACTTTTCTTGGTGTCTGTCTTACATACAGTACATTATACAATGAGTCCATGATCAACACACATTATAAACCAGTTATTATTAGTGCATGTACTGTCTCAAAATCAGCCTTTGAATTAATCATGGACATTCAACATTCTGAATAAATAGAGAATACATCTGGACATGTTTGTCTTACAAGTAAAATCATGATACTTCAATCCACTGCATTTTTTTTCTTGTTTCATCACAACATGAAACTAGAAAGCACCCAGTGAGACATTTAGCTGGTTTAACAGATAGGAATTTGGATCTTTGAAAGTGGATGTTTTTTTTTAAGACAGCATCAAATCCTCTGATCTTGTCCATAATGTTTTCATGTTGTTCCCTGGGTAATAATCTACCTCTCATAAAGAAAGAGTAGTAGTTTTCCCATCATGTCGCAATCAGACAGACGAACGCAGGAAAATCAAAACCTTCGTGATGGAGGTAATTAGGGTCATTTTCTTTGAGTCTTACCCCATTTGTGAAAATAACCATTTTTGGAAACAAACAAGAAATAAAACAGCTGATGAACAGTCTCATTTTTCCCCCTCAATGAGATTGTAAAAAATAACTTTTTGGTGACTCTCCTCTACCCGGTGTTATTTCATGTCCCCACCAATAACAAATGCCATTGCAGGCCATCATGCATATACATTATTCATCTCTGCTATACACAGCAGTTATGAAATTGATCGTAATACCAACTCCAGGTAAATGTATTATTGATGATATTTAATGATGTTGAATTAGCATACAGGAAAACTTTGTGCCACGCCTTGAGCGCTCTCTCCCTTGCATAACATTGGACTTTTATTTTTTTTTTTTTGCCAGACGCCCCCTGTGTTGTAATGAGGAATGTGTTTATGCACTTTCATTTCCACTAGAGTAAAATAAAGTGCCCCTAGGCAAAGGCAAAGCACTGAGAGAATGCTCGCTCGGATATGTAATATGTGTGTGTGTGTGTGTGTTGGTCGAGTTCATGTGTGCAGATTTAGCATCTGTATGTCTGTGTTCATGTAAGCTAAAGTGATTTTTTTAGAATACATTGACACACTTATAAATTGCAGAAATGTGAAGATTTTACTTCCTAACATGGCTGTGTGTGTGCAATAAACACCTTTTTTGTATTATTTTGAAAATTAATACACCACAAAGTGTAGACACTTGATTTTAGATGCTAAATCTTTCCCAGGACCATTGTCTATTTTTTATTATCCATATTTTTCTTTGCTGTATCCCAACAATACATGCTGCTCCAGTGACCTATTTTCTAAATAGTGGCCATTAAAGTTTGATGCGTTACTTACTTTGATTTAAGGATATTTTATGGCAGGAAAATGTGGCTGTGTGTTTTTGTTTTGGCGTCCAAGTCGTCATGTGGGCGTATCTGCTAGCTTGCATTCACACACCTGACTTTGTTGTTGAGTGATGCTGGTGCGTTTACTATTCCCTTTGCCTATTTTTGGTGCTACGATTTTTTTTTTCTCCAGACCTTGGTGAGGCTATTCTTGCCTTCCAAGTCTGACATGTTTTCCTGTTATTATCTGTAATCTCGCCAGAGGAATCAGAGGAGAGGAGATCAGAGCGTCCTCCTTGTTTGCCGCTCCACTCATCTTTTGTTCTCCATCCCCGCTGTTGTAAAGGAGGCACGGAGACATTAAGGTGTACAGTAAAAAATCTGGCAGAAGGGAAATGAGGAGATGTTATCACCTACTGATCTTGATACAATACAAATTGGATTTCCCGGGATACCTTCAATATACCACCTGTCTCTCTTCCCCTTCCCCCGCCACCATCCCATGATCTCCTTTGTATTGTATCTCTCATCATCTCGCCTCACTCATCTCGTTTCCGCTCCTTCCCCCTCGTCCACCTCCTCTTTTGCCCCTCTCCTTTGAGACACCCATAAACGGCGAGCATATATCGCTGTCGCTGCTCATTTCTTCACCCACCCATAAAACACGCTGATGGCTCATCCGTTTCCCTGCCAGATAATGTTGTCTTTCTTCATTTTGACTTGTAAGAGAGACGTGTGTGTTACTGGCTGCTTTCCCCCCCTTCTCTCCACATACTTGTCGAAATAGGTGAGAGAGACGAACCTATTAAATTAAAACTGAGGCGTAGACAGAAGAAATGCTTTGTGCGATTACTGTGCGTGCACATGGATGCAACAACCTGCACAAAAAGTTAAAGACAGTAGCAGAGTCAAATCACAGAAGTACAGTTGTTTTAGTCAACTTTCTGCATCACAAAGAAAATGTGTTGTTTAGTAAACTTCAGCACTTCAGATGCTGCCGTGCAAAATTCTTGTTTGATACCTGTTTGTGCATTCTCGCTGCTTGCAGATTGATTTTCTGTTAAAATCCTGTTGGCAAAAGCAAAAAAACAAACAAAAAACAGAACACCCCTCACTTACAATTCACATTATTATGTATCACCACTCATGCAGTGCATTTCGATCTCAGTAATTATTCTAAATCGAGGAAGAAGTCATCGCCTTTTCAATCCGTACTGAGACTAAACATTCACCGTTCCTTCTTCTGCTTCTACCTATGTGAAGTGTAGCTGTTACCAGACCTTGGTAATGTAAAAATGCACCACCACCTCACTGAGAAACACAGCATCACAGCACTATAATGCCTTTTAAACACATTTATAGAATAGTAGAAGGTGCATTAATTGATTTCTGGCTTCTTAGGGGATAGCTGAACACGCTATTAAGAGAAAAAAAAAACAACAACTCTGGCATTATCTCCTTATAAAACTACTGTTTACAGTATCTTATTTACACTTCCTGAACATTAGAGGTCTTTTCAAACTGTGTTTATGTCTCTATCAGCTCCTGAAGTAAACACCTGCCTCTTTAGCTGCTGAAAGCTTTGCAGTGATCACTAGCTGGTTGTCAACTTTTGCTTGCCTGCTTTGTATTGCATGGCAGATAGCTGGCCTGTCAGAGCTTTAAACAACTCGTGCTGAAGACTACGCTGAGGGTAGCTGCGAGTCTAAACAGTGAAGTCGAAGGTGTAAAATCAAAATAACTCTCTCTCTACTTGCCCTCTACTTGATTCATTCTTAATTTAAAGATATTTATAAAAGCAGCTTATGTGCAGTGTTAATAAATGTAGGATAATAAAGGATACGACTGAATGTGCCGAGTGTTTGTCGCTGTGGTGAAGGAGCTGCCATCGCCACCGGGTATATTTCTGCTAAAACTGTATGTGAGGAGGATTTGGTGATGACTGTAGGTAGACACACACACACACACATATACACTGACACTGATCTCTGCTGATGGGCACCACAATGCCAAGGCAAGGTCATGGCTGTTCTCTGTCCTGCCGTCAGCCTCCTGGGCATGCAGAGTTCAAAGGCTTTAGTGACTGTCTGTCTGTTTTGCTGCCTCTCTCTCTACTGCATCCATCCCTCTTTTTGATCCCATTTTGGTGCGAATAATAATAAAAAAAGATTATTACATTAGGAACATAGTGTTAGGGAGTTTTACTGGAGCACTGTATGAGCTGGTGATTAAAATGCTGACTAGCTTTATTAGAACCTGTAGCGAAAAAACCCCAAAAAACAGGTTAATGACTAAGCTCTAAATGTCCCGATTTAGCCGCGCAGTCAGACTATCGTAATCCTCTCTGTCTGAATTTATTCCAGGTTGTGTTTTTATTAAAAGAGGGATGACGATGACTTCAACTAGTCCTGAGGGACCTAGTGGCCTACTAACGTCTGCCTACGCTCACATACATTTAGACGCTCGTGCATCCAAATACAATCATGCTGGAGAAAAGAAAAGAAAAAAACACTTCCTCGTACATTAATATGTCACACAGCTGTTCTGACCTTAATCTGGGTCCCTGCTGGCTGCCGTGTGTCGGTACACCTTTGTTGTGTAAATGGCTGTGGTTGAATCTGCGTTTGATGAAGCCCTTGCATCTGTTTTTTTTTTTATACATAACCCTGTATAACAGAGTACACTTCCCGAATCATGTATGTTTTCAGCGTGTATGACAAATTACACATATGTGGAACGTTGTAGTAGTAAAGAATTATCCTATATTGCACCTTGTCACGAGGATAGAGAGGGGATTTGCATCACACATATAATCTCTTCACCTTTGAGGTAATTGGACTTCCACCATGAGATCATCCCATTGGAGATGTAGGGAGATTACCAATCACTGTGGACAGAGATGGGAAGCGAATGAGGAGGGAACACTGGGAATCCTCTAACAAGGTGCTTTGATGGACAGAGAGATTAGTCCTTAGAGATCTTTGGGGACATTAACCCTCCGTTTAGTTTCAAAGAAAACCAATTTTTTGAAAGCAAAACATTGCAGATATCAGGCATGTTGTCTGATGTTATTAAAGCTGACAGTTATGGATTATTAAGATTATTTTAAGTCGGTGGCAAATTAAGAGGAGGTTGTGATGCAGAAAAACTGAGTGCAAAGTTAGATGTGTTTTTGGTGAACTTTTTTATTGAATAGTCCTTGTTTTGTGAAGACCACACAAATGTATAACAGGAGAATTTCTCAAGTGCCCGCAGACTTTGAAGACTGATTGTGCACAGGTAGAAAGGAGTGATGCGTCTCACTTCTGACTGATCTGAAATTGCCTCTTGATTCCCTCAGTGCCGTCATCAAAGGTGAGGAGAGGCACCTATGGGCATCTTTTAAAAGGAGTGCTCTAAAGGGTTATTTACACCTTCATCGCGGTGCGGCTTTGGCTGTTTGAGAAAGGCAATTTTCTGAAAGCCTCTGGGGTATTTTTAATCCAGGTGAAGTATAATATAGATAAAATTGTATCTTCTGTTGCATCTGCACTTGGATGTTGCATTTAAGTGACACCCAAGCCTGTGTAATTTGGGAACATTTTCACCATGTCTACGTTTTGTAGGCACTAATCCTCAATAGTTCTGCATGCTAAATAATGCCTGCTTATTACTTATTGAAATATAGGATCTATACCTAAATCTAAGTGTGCCTACCACCTGAGCACATACTATTAGTTTTTATTTATTACCAAATGAAAAGGATCCAATGTCTGTTCTGCAGTTGAATTGTCGTGCCAGTTGCAAATGAGGTTGAAATTGCCTTTCAGATCAGCAATGATCTCTGTAGCCTGGATGGAGATAGTCATCAGACGACAGATTGCTGCATATTAAATGGTAAAAGATGGAAAGGAGCACAGCATTGGCCCAGGGGAAGGAGAGGGAAGAAGGTGGAGGCTAATACATACCCCACACACATATAGGCTACAGAGGGAGCAGAAGCTGTTCCTGTTATGGTGGGCGTCCATCCATCCACCCTCCCCTGCCCAGTACTGGCAAGAACAGAAGGAACCACACACCATTACATGCACACACACACACACACACACACACACACACACACACACACACACACACACACACACAGGCAAACACAGTCATGGCCCCTAATAACCCCTCTTCTGTAAATCTGCTCACACACGGATTGGACTCCTGAGTCTGGTTTTCTGGCTTCGGTCACTGTGAAAATTGAAGCCTTCAGGAATTCTATTGTAACAGGCCAAAATGACTTTGACACAAATTGTGTGCGTGCATGCATGTCTGTGTAACACTACTGCACGTGCAATATGTAGTTTGTGTAGAATTGTAGGCATAGGTTACAAACTTTCTGCCACCCCAGTGGATTTCAGTACGCTCAGCATATGGAAGTTTTTGCCTCTCGTTCTTCATCCCCACACAATACACACCTCTGAGTATATGCTGCTGCTGCTGTTAAAGCAAGTGCAGTCTGCTGATTGAGACAAAAGGAAAGAAAGACTATTCTATTAAATATTAGACAGAAAGTTCCCCCTTTTATTGTCAGCAGTTTGATATAAAGTAGCTGGAAATTTCTCCTGCTCAACATGCAGTAAAAAATGTGTTACATGAATGTGTGTGCTGTGCGATGGGCTTCAACCAATCCATTCATGAATACATTGACACCATCTAGTTTAGCACTTCTCAGCACTGATTCTCTGCTGGTGAGCTCACACTAATCTCACTCCACGGGCGGACAAAGCACACAGAACTACCAAGGACGGCGCACTTAACAGTAGCAATTAAATCACCGCAGAGAAAAGGTATTACCGCAGAGTACTGCCGCTGGAGTGTCCTGGTGTCTGAACGGGTTAAGGTACACACCGTGTGCTCATTATACCGCGGATTGAAATGATAATGAGATTGCCCGATAACTCGAGTGTTCAACCATAACAGAGGCCTGCAGAGCTTTCGAAAAGAAGTATCTTTGAATTGAAAAATGTTAATGTAAAATTGACACGGCAGAACCATCAGGAAATAACCTTTTCAGAAGTATGTTTTGAATAAATTACATTAACCTCCAGATTTTTGTGTGTGTTTTGAGCTGTATGACTTCACTAGCATCCAAACAATACATTTAATTAATGTATATTTGCACATCCAATGAGATGTTGAATCCTTCTGGCTTCTCCACGCAAGAGCCAATAACTTTTGAGTGTAATATATGGTCAGTCTGGCACTAGCACTTACAGCGCGTTGACGTATTTGGTCAGTTATAAAGATGTTGAGGCTATTTTATTGGGATGTTATTGTCTGAAGGTGACTAAGAAGAAATAAATCCAGCTTTTGTGGCTAGGAAAAAAATGCCCCCTGTTTTTATTAATTGGCTTTGTGCGCAGCCATTGCACACACTCACTGGAGCTTAACAACATCTTCAATAGATTTGCCCTGTCCTTCTCAAGAGCATGTCAAAATGTTATTGAAACACAGATCAGGATGGGAAAGACCACAGATTCAAAAGACATGCCTTAATCTGTTTTTTCTTGGTTCTTGTGATTTTGTGGGTCATTTTAAGAGAACCAAAAGGACAAGAAAAAAAAGTATAAAAAGTGGTTAACAGAGCTGTTATTGGTCCTTGTCTGGCAGGCTTGAGTAGAAAGAACAACTGCTGCTCAGGTTGAGTGATTTGATCGCGCTGTGCTTCACTTATATGGATGGGGACGATTTTCGCGAAGGAAAGCTGATTGCATCGCCACTTCAATCAATAAGCCATTAGCAACCAAAGAAGCAGATGTTGTCAACGTTTGTCCTGCAGCCCTCACGCTCACCCCACCTGTCAGATTTTCATTTTATTAACGCTCTCTCCTTCGTGTGCAGCCGTGTCCTGGACCCAGACGGGTTGAACTTAGCACCAGAGCTCGTCCCGGAGCTTTGTTCGGGTTGTGACTTCACCGATGCGGTTTTGAAAACATGGCAGTGAGTCGTGAAATGAGATTTCTCTGCTATCATTACCGGACCAAGAAAGAAAGCCACATCTCAGTCTAAGTAAATGCCTGGCTGCTTTTCCCCTTTGCCTCTTCTCTGCACAGGCATGTCTAACCATCACTAAGACGGATCGATAGAGCTGAGCTCTGTAAGCTGCCTGCCGCCAATACAGGAAATACTGTATGCTGTAATGAGATGGGGATATTAAGCAGTTAAAGAGGACGGTTTTAGCTAAGCACTTGTAGGACGTGATTAGCGTAATAAAAAAAGCTTTGTTTGCATAAGTTTTACAACATGAGAGCCTTTGATCTCCTTATGGGGCTGCTAGGCAGAATAAAGACATGGGAGAGCGTATCTTTTCCTCCTGTAATGTTCTGTAGCTGAGGGTTCACAAGATTTCTGCTGATCTGACAGTGCAGCCAGCGAGATATCGAGCTCTATTGTTTCCACACTGTGTGATTGATTCCTCTTCCGCTCGAAAATTAAGTTAAATAAAATCACAGGATTGCTTTTTACAAAGAAATCCATTCATCGCCTGCATTGTTCTCTCAGTGTGTTTCTTGAAGCGCACCGGTTTTTATTTTTCTGTGATTCTATTGCTTGTTTGTTTTTTGTTTTTTTCCCTACTGAGTGCAGAGTAACGTTGAGGGGAATATTAGCTTGACACTCTGTGTAAAGGATTCTGTTGGATCTCTATATGAAACAGTGAAAAACACTGTTTTACCAAGGGTAGAAATTCTTTTGAAGCCAAATCTCAATCAACTGAACATAACATCAGAGCATCAACGAATCATCCTCACCTTGCTTGTCTTTTTATTTTTTATTTTTTTAGAGGGATGAAAGTGCATGAAAAAAATACATTTTGGATAATTTAGCAGTGTTGCCCATATACTCATATATTTGCCAAAGGGCATGTTTTGACATCAAAGGGCCAGCTGTCAGCCTTGAAGGGTTTATAGTGATGGAGGATGACTGTAAATTGAATGACTTCCAAAACTTGATCAAAGATTGAGTCAAACATTTGGAGACAGTTTGGCACTTTTCTGACTGTCCAAGGTCTGTGAAGGCCACGCAATATGCTTGTTAGAGAGTAGAGTTGCTTTTGAACATTGGAAAAATCACGCTTCAGAAGAAGCATTGACATTGAATCTTTTAGCCTTACTTTTGGATCACTGTGCATCAATATTTTTTATTTGTCTAATTTACAAGTGGATCACAACGAGCAAAGAAAGTGTGTTTACCTGTCCAACTCCTTCCAGTCTCTAAAGGTATTTGCAGTTTTGCAGCACTGATATGATACTGCCTTGGCTGCAGTAGAGGTCAGTTTAGCCGTTGTCCAGGTGCTGCCAGATGCTTCCTGTTGCTGGTGGTACCATGCCAAGTTATCCCATGCTATTCCCTCTGACCTGCTAAACTCCCCCTGGGCTCCCAGTATTTTTGCCTGAGGATGATCATCCCTGGTGGATCCCTCTTTGTGTAATTACCAGCAGATTTGGAGCTTTTTGGAGCGACTGAATCTTTTCACATGGGCTTCACATGAATTTGGCTTTCAAAAGGTTGAGCAGTGAACAGACAGCTTCCGATTGACCTACATCTTTTGCCGTAAGCTGTGTCATTTGACTCCAACAAGCTTTAGACTAGGAAGCTGGATGTAGGCTGTTTGCAACACGATCAAGAGATTGCACCAGGTTTTTTTGAAAAGTCACATTTTATGTAGAGAATCAGTTTCACTTGTTTGCTTTGGAAGTGATGATGATTTCTTACATTACTCCATATTTATGTGGCAGACACATTTGCCCAAAGCAACTTAAGATAATTGCATTTAAACTTGATAAAAACAAAAACTCTAAGCATATCCATCCCACACAAACAACTAAAAGTCTGTTCAGGGCAACAGTGCAAACGCCCCGAGTTGATAGAAACCTGTTTACATGGTAACACGATCTTTATTACCTCTAAAGTGGCACTTTAGTGGCTAAACAAATTCTTGTAGAATTGTTATTTATACTTCTCTATCATGTAATTGAATACACGGGCGATTTGTCTGAAATCATCCAAGACAACTGTGCAAAGGTAATATTCAGGAATAAAAGGAGCAAAGCAGGAAATTGTTTTTTTTTCTGAATGGCAGCTAAAATGATGGTGTTCAGACCGCTGACTTGAATCAACCCCAGTTTATGTCTGATTAAAAAAAACAAGCTCACATCAACTCATTGAAGATGAAAGTGATTTGCATCTTTTGTTATATTTCTGAACAAGAGAGCTAGTGGTTTGTGCCCCAGGTACAAAATTCAATATTAAGGGTGGATATCAAAACCATTCAGCAGTTATGTAGAAACTTTCATCTTCAGCGGTGTGGTGGTAAAGCAGGTTATGTTTTAACAATGTTGAGCAGCAGAAGGTAAATTCATTGTTTTAAAATATGCAATTTAAATAACAATCACAATGAGTAACAGTGGAAAAATGGGAGGATTTTTGTATTTTACTGAAATGCTCTGACATCACATGAGCTTAGCACGTGGAAGCTACACATGGTGGTGGTGGCCCATTGGGTTTGTTGTTACATTACTCACTGTTGAGTCACTTTCTGTCATCTTATGCACTTTGTCCCTTCTGTACTGAAGAGCATCACTGGTGGAGATTCAGTCTTGTGCCCATGCGATGTCATTATTATGGTAACCAAGGTGGAGTCTATATCAACCTGTCTGGCTCATGCCCACCAGGTGGTAGCTCTGCCTTTGAAGGATAAATCTGTCAGGCATCACATGGGCATCCACACCCTCCACTGTTTGCCTTAGCTGCTGGGCAGGACAAGTAAAAAAAAAAAACTATGGCAACCAAGTAGTGACATAAGGACTACCGTTCAAATACGCTCACAACTTTTTCTTAAATGGTCAAATATGCCTGAAATATTTCCTATGGGTTCTCAATAGTGCAGGCTATCAACCTATGCATGTGTTTCCATTTTCTGTTCCTTTAAGTCAACAAGTTTAGATTTTTGATTTCATTGTATTAAGATTTAAAAAGCTAATGCAACCTTTTTTTTTTTTTTTTTTTAAATAACACACATACACAATAAAAGACATACAATGTAGACTTAGAATGTATTTAACAGTCAACCAAATTACACAATTACAGTTTAATAAACGTTAGCAAATGCTGCAATGACTTCTGTACTTTAATAACACAAATTATTTGATATGATTCAAAACATCGTGTTGGACTGATAAAAATCACCATTTCCATGTGACTTAACTAATGAGATTGACAGTCTGACTGTGAATTAATTTGAACTAAAATCGCATCTGTTGTTTACTAACTTAAACAATTAGGTACAGGCCATGAAATACAATGAGCCCCTTTCTCTCCTCCCCTCTCTCCAACTGTCAGTGTCAGAATATTATAGCCTAGTTGACAGGAGTTTGACAGGAGTTTAACTCAGTAATTTTCAGGGCAGCAGGAATCGAAACCATCCTCCTTGCACCAGCTCACTGATGTTTAAACTATCATTTTAGAGATGGAATCAATCCACTGCTGTTTTTTTTTTGTGTGCTCTTTGTTGCAATGTGTCAAAATGTCAATGTAGTACAATATGTCCGCCTCTTGTAATATTGCTAACTGCATGGGGGCACTGACTAGGAGCAGAGTTGATGGACCATGATGCGCAGTTTTCAAGTGATGTCTGTTGGTCTTAATTAATTCGATATATAAACACGTCTTGATTCATTTCAGTTTTTAAATACATTTTCCACATGAATGTTTTTAACGTCGACAGCGCGAAGTATGTGTTTACTGAGGGTGTAAGTGTGTTTGCTGTCTCTGTCTCCCAGCTTTAGCGTGCTGGGTGTTTTGTTTGTGTGCGGTATGTGCAGGCATTTCGTCGTCGCCTTCGCATTTCTGCATCTCTGTTTGCTCATTGATCGATTTAATTGCAGCAGTATATTTACAAAGCAAAGCACTTCAAGCAGCCATACCAAAACATCCAAAGCACTTAGGTGGCAGTCGGCATTGACTTTATAAGCACAGACACAAACACTGAGTATATTTGTGGAGCAATATACATAGATACAACAATGAGACACCTTTTAAATCCTTATAATCCACAAAGGACAAAAAATTTTGCTTTAGCTGAATCCTTACACTCTCTCTGGATGATACAGTTTCTTCATTTTCTCAGCTGTTTTATTCAAAAGGTGAACAGAGAGGGGTTTTTTTTACAGTGCCAAACAGATAGTTCTTGCTGGCCTCTCTGGATAAACTACTCTCCCTTGTTTCAATCAGGAGTAATGAGACTATTTGTCTCACAGCGCTGCATAAGAACAGAGCTTATCTCTGTGTTTGCCATTAGAGCTGCTTATTGCCCCAAGAACAGCTCACGATCATTAATACCTGTCGCACGACTATACAAAGTTCTCAACCTCTCTTTCAACTCCTTTTCTTTACATTGTGGTTCAGAATAAATTGACAGATAGGCGGGCCGCTTCGCTTTGTTCCTGTTATTCATTTGTAATTTCTGTATTTCGTTACAAGAAAGGCTTTCAATATTTTATATCACTCAGGGCTCCAGAAGAATATATTGGTACTCCCACCAGCGGAGGGGAGCCAATATATTGATGTTCGTGTCTGATCTACTTCACTGACTCTCTTTTGCTCTCATTTCTTTCGCTTGCGTCCTTTTTTTTTTTTTGTCTTATCATTCCTCCTCTCTTCCAGTGGGTGAGTTCAGCAGAGAGAGGAGAAAAGCCGCTGCATGGATGGAGAGATTCATTATCTTCTCCTCCCGCTGTGCAAATTGCACTGTCGCTGTTCACATCTGATCGGTAGATAATTGGATAGTTCCTTAACTAAGGGACCTCTTAACCTTTTCACCAAGAACTTTTGATTTTTTTTTGCTGTGCTCATCACTAGTGTGTCCTACCTTCCTGTCTCAGCTAATCTTGCACTGGAGGGTTTAGGCCCCAACTGTCTGTCACCCCCTAATACACCTTCCAAGAGGTGTCTTGCTTAGTTACAAGAAAATAAATAGCATTAACTTGGTTTGTACTTTTCTGTGTCTACTTTAGAGTTTTAGGACAGTCTTCAGGACCAGGAGTATCCAAGTCAGAGCCCGGCCGCTCCATCGTACTTCATCAAGCAGGAGGTTGGAAATTTCCAGGATGTCTGGAAAGCAGCATTACCCTCGTAACTCCTGCTGCCGGCTTTTGTTCGGCCATTACTGCCCTTTCGTGGCTTGTCCAGCATTAGAAGCTACATTCCTTTTACGCCTTGTTTGTGCTCGCCTGCCAAAGAGTTGTTGGGGTG
>OOFC01001847.1:52526-71958 GCA_900323345.1 Pseudochromis fuscus | reverse complement strand
CTGTTATGTGTGGCTGGGTCTCTCTCTCTGTCTTCTCTCCCTGTCTTCCTGGTCTCCCTCCTCCCTTTGCCTCGGTGGCTGCAGCACACCTGTGTGCCATTACCACTCAGGGAGGAGGAGAGTATATAGGGCTGCAGCGTGAGAGGAGCAGGGGGAGCAGAGAGCTGAGCAGCCAGAGCCACACACCCTCCTGGACAGAGCGTGAGGAGGTTTTGTTTTTGGTTAACCTCTTTTAACTAATTCCCAACTTTTTGTGTTGCACTTTTGTATTTGTTCCCCAAGCTAGTGCTAGACTGCTGGGTTTTGTTGTTTTAGTTTGGCTGTGGTGCGCCGGTAGTCTAGTTTGGCGTGGTTTTCTTTATTAGCTAGTTCTTTTTGGTTAGGTAGTTTAGTTGGGGGTGGTGGCTGGTCCGAGGGCCCATTGCGTGGCTCACCACGTCCACCACCCCTCTTCTGTTCCTTTTGGCCGGCGCCCACAGCCCCTTTTTGTTCTCTGTGTGTTATTTTGATTGATAATAAAGTATGGGAATTTTTAGTTAACCCAAACCTCTTGTCCTGTGTCCTCTTCTTATGTTATTGGCCTCTTTAGTTCGAGCCTTAGTTGCCTTTTGTTTAGAGGCCGTAACACACCTGTTGCCACAGATATGCAAACTGAAGAGCATTTTAACCATTACACCTCAAAGTTGCAGTAAATTTCTGTATATGGTTTATAATATTCAGCTCTGAAGGTGAGTGAGGGTTTGTGTGAGTGTGGGTGGTGGTGGTGGTGTGTGTGTGTGTTTGTGAAGTGTGTGGTGGGGTTGTGTACATTTCTGCAAGGGGGTATTTTATTATGCAGGTAAGTGTGTGTAATGGCAATAATGTCTTTCATTTGCTCCTCTCTGTACAGAAATGTAATCCTGAAAATAAATGTAGTAGTTATGATCCTGACAGGGTTTGTTACCAAAAAAAAAAAAGTGTAAAAATGATTTATAATATTATTAAGACAGATTAATGGCAAAAAAGTCCACCACAGAAAACTGAGTGTAACTTTTTTTTTAGGGTTGAACTTTCAAAGTTGTAATGATTCAGTGCGAACAGTAATTTACAAAATAATTAAAAACTGGAACCATATCAACTCAATGTCAAATTTTAATAGGACTTGGAGCTGGGAATGATGCTTTTTGATGTGTGGTAAGGTCACGTCAGTTATAGAAAAGTTGAAGCCAAACATAAAGAGGTACAGCCATCGCTGTTGGGAATGAGAAGAAGAATATCTCATGAATTCCATTATTTTTATCAGGCTCCAAAAGCATGTATCATACAGATGCATTTGTCGCTTTGACCAAGTGACAGAACTTTCTTTTATTTCTTCCGAGCAATAATCTCTTCAGGGATTTCAATTCTCCTTAGCTGTTGCAGTTCAAACACAGAGGAATTTTACTCTCCCAGGGAAAATGCACAAGGGACGTTTGCATCTCTCCAAGGGCAACGTCTTTGTGGCTGAGGTCACACATGCCTGGAATATGTTAAAATCCAGTCAAGACTGGACTGAATAAAACTGTGTGAGGGGTCAACATGCACATCCAGCTGAACAGTGAGGCGGCGCGTCGTGTGAAAGGAGCTTTGTTCCAGGATTAAACATCCATCATCTAAAAAAACGACACCTTCTCCAAAACATGGACCAGTACTTTCTAATGTCACTTCCAATAATATTAATATATTACAGGAAAATTAGCTGATCAAGCACACACGTTTTACAGTAGGTGAAGTGACCAAAAATACATTTATATTTCTCATACTGTAGACCAACTGTTTTGTCGATGTTCATATAGAGAATTAACTGTGATGTCTCAAAAGTGAAGCCAATACTGAAGGGCAAAAAAACGCAATACTCCTGATGGCCACTAGATGCTGGCTCGAAACAATCTGGCTCTAATTGTTTTAAATTCAAAAATAGTAATTTTCAATCATAAAATACTCAGTCAATGTATTTTTCCACAAGTCATTCTGATGTCTTTAAGTCAAGTTTGATCTGGTCCATCTGAAAATCATCTCATCATTAAGAAGATATTAGGCTTCAAATAAGGAAGATTTAGGGGCGTGGTTAGTTTGATTGACAGTTCTGGTCTTCAGTGATTTCCAAGTGGTTTGGAGGCTGATTTACTGGTGAACTGCAGTTTCTTACACACTGAGCAAAACTCCAGCAACTTTTCACAGTAATCAGGGTCATTAAAATTGATTTAGAATATTGATGAATGCAGGGTAAAAAAAACAAACAGTACTGTAGAGCACAGTTGTGTTGTGACACAATATACATGATTATGGATCAATGGCTCTGCAGTTGCTTTTTATTTTTGATCATCTGACTGTCTCCATTCATTCAGTCTGAAAGTATTAAAACTCTATTTTCTCGAAAGGTTATGAGCTGTCAAGTTAATTTTGAGATTGAGAAGTTTCTTTTAAATATGCACACAATCAAAGAAAAAAACCAAAACCTAACCAAAAGAACTCAGTGCCAAATAATTACTGAAACACATGCAACAAGAAGTGGGGGGAAGTGTAAAATAAACTGTTATAACCTTTCTAGTCATTAATGTGACATGTAATAATTTGCAGAAATCAAAAGAAGCAATCCCAGCATTCAGAATTCAGATTTCAGCAGGTTGACATGCATGTGTGCGATGTTTTGCCATTTTACACACTAAAATAATAATAAGAAGAATAATTTAACCAAGTATTTAGTTTTTATACCCAAAATGTTGTTGTTTTTACACTGATCTTCCTGAGTTAAATTAATGCAGCATACATAGTTACATTTTTTAACCCAGCTGTTTTTTTAGTGTTCAGAGATCATTTTAAACATCACTGTCGTGGCAGTAAGTACGAAAAAAGAAAAGAAAAGAAAAGAGACAAAACAGGACTTGACCGAGGTCAAACAGTGACAGAGAATAGGAAGACATGGGAAAAACAAACTCTAATAGCAACCATGGATAAGCAGTGAAACTGTGAACACTGCAGCCGTGGGGGTCACGGTCCTTCAAATTCAAAATAAGAAAAAGACGACACTTTCAATGTCAGCCGCAAAAGAAAATATTACAGTTCCTCTCCGGAAATACACTGAAAATATGTTGTCGTTCATGGTTATTTCCTGTTTATTCAAGGCCATCGGAGGGAAAACAAAACTCTTTGTGAGCCAACTTAATAGTTCTTGACTTCACAAACAAGCACACGTTGATTGCAAAGTTAAACATCCTGCATCCATGTGTGGGTGGATGGAGAGAGAGAGAGGCTTCAGGTAATTTGATGGTGAAGTAAGAGAAACTCAAATTAAATTTACACAATGACCAGGCAACATGACACAACATCCCCAAGGACAAACTGTGAGACATCAATAAATTAGATAAGGAGAAGTGCTTCAACGGATGAGTCTTGCCTTGGCATCTTGGCACATTCAAAGGTTTGACACATAGGCACATGAGAACAGAAAACACACACACACACACACACACAGCTCAAAACTGTTGGCACGGATGAATAAATCACTGAAAAGCAAAGAAAATTTTTTTTTCCACCACATTCTTGAGAAAAATCCAATCAGGGCCAAAGCTCTAACTACCTCAGGAGTAACAACCACAAAAGTGATTCAACACAGCACTGAAATGAAAGTGAATAGCAAACGCTGGATCGCTGGGCATCATCAAGTATCATTTGATCAAGTGCAATCAAAGTGTCGAAGCTTTTTCTCTAATTTTCTCTTTCTATTTTTGTCCCGGTTGTACAGTCATGTGCTTCCATATCTGTGTTACCATCTCTCTTATGGTCCCTGTACAGTCGATCTGTCACTGATCACTAACTTTGATCCCTAAAAAGCTTCACAAAATACCATGCAGCACACTTCTCAGGAGCTCTGTTCCTCCATCTCTGGCTTATACTGTCTGAGTGGTGGATTAAATGTTTGTTTTTAAAGATTGATCACATGAAAACACATGATCACAGTGGGGTTTTTTGAATTTGGAATTATTGCCAGATAAAGTGGAAATCAAAACAAGTGATAAAGAGATATACTGTGTAGAGAATGAAAGAAGCGAACATGATGTCACTCGTTGGTTTATGGACTCACATTTTGGAGCCAGGTGTTTGGTATTTGAACGTGGCCATGTTGTTGTTTTTTGTTTGTGTTCTTGGAGCAGAAGTGACCATATTTGGATATGAAGGGAGAGGCACTTTTTTCCACTTCCACATTGATTCACTGTTGAGACCCAGTTGCTGCATCATTTTCTATATTTAATCAATGGATATTCCAAAATGTGGAGCCCCTGAAGGGAAATGAAGAAAAAAAAAAATTTGATGGGGAGAAAAAAAAAGTGCTGGTATCACAAGATAACATTTCCGGTGTACAGAAGAGTTTGCATAATTTGTTCAAATCTTCAGTTCATGTATTAGCTTGAAAATTACTGAACACCGCCAGCCACAGGCGTTATGCCACTTTAGGTGGACAGGGAAATGTAGCCTCTTCTGTGTACCAGAAATGCTAACTTGTATGCACAAGATAGTTATATAGTGGACACCAGATATGAGATAGTTTCACATGCACACGAGATAGTTATGTAGTGCGCACCAGATAACTATCTCATGCGCACAAGATAGTTTCACGTGCACATGAGATAGTTACCTGGTGTGCACTAGATACCGACACCTTTTTTTTTTCTTCATCAAAATGTTTTATTTTCTTCATGTCCCTTAGGGGTGCCATACCAAAAAATATTTATGAATGAATTCAGGAATTTCAATTAAAATTCACAACAGCTGAATGTAGGAAGGATGTTGTTTTTCTTTTGTGAATTGATCTCCTGAGACTTTTGTTTAACATGCATTTTTAATTTCTCCCGGCTCTTTGGGATTATTAGGTCCTGGTAAGTCTAAAAACTAAGCATTGTCTTTGAACAGAAAGTAGTAATAGTAGTAGTAATAATACATTAATTGATGTAATGTGCTTTTGCTACCACTAGAAGGAAGAATAGTGTCTACGAACAAAGACAATAGGATTAGATTAGAATGTCCATAGATGAGGACAACTGAGGACTGTTTTATCCACGTATGAGGATGCAGGGTTTCACTTTAATTACTAATGTCAGGGAAAATAGTGGCACAAAGTTTCCAGAACCTGAAGCAATATCTTCAACCAGCTGGTTCTGTTCGACCAGCAGACACTCAATGCACAAGAAGTATATTTTCAAAGATAAGCAAAGCAACACCAGCTTCAAAAACACAGAATAAGCATTTGTTTACAATTTCTCCATCATTTCTGGCACTACAGTTTGTTTACTGGCACAGCGGTGAGTACACCGGCTATAAAGGAATATAATTTCCTGCTGAACACTTTTCCCTTCCTTCCACCGCTGAACAGTGCCCACTCACTTACTGCTCAGAGGACCTAATGATACACAACCTCCAAGGTTAACCTCGCAGGCAGAATGACAACAGGAAGGAGAAGAAAAAAAAACACACCACTCGCAGATCATAACCTTGTGGAAGAAAAATAAAACTACACAGCCTGATGAAAGTCTTGTTATGATGTTTGTACGACACGCTCAATAAAACTACGAGAAAAACTTTTCGACCGGCGCAAGTCCTCACATGTAAGCAGCGTATTTCTTTAAATAAAAACTGGTCGTCAATTAAAAAGCAGGGGAAAACAAGAATGAATGAAATATACATATTGTATCCTTGCAAATATTTCACAATAAAAGCCTGTTAAATGGGTTTTTATTTTCTGAAACACAAGCAAACATTCAATTTGAAAAAAAAAGCCACAAAAGCTTTGTACCAAAATATAACAAATGTATGTGACAGAGGAATATTATTCATGTTATTAATAACGTAATAACCCATATTCACTGTCAAGCTACCACACATGTCAGCTGACCTAAGCGAGAGGACAGAGTGGCAATGAAGGAACATGTCATCCACTTTAAAGGAGAAATGTTTGGGATATAGTGGCATCCAGCAGTGAGGTTCCAGATGATTACCAACTGAAATTGTGTACTCTCCCTCCCTGACTGGGGGCTGACTGACAGGGAGTGACAGATGCTTTGCAGACAGCATATACAGTCTATTGTATTGGTTTAAAATACAACACTACAGATCCTTTATGTCAGTGGGCTGACATACTTTACTCAATTACTGTGAAAAAAAAATTGCACTGTTAACTGAATTGCATTAAGACATGCCATTAAAGTCTTACTGGATGGAAACAGTAGTAAACAACATCCTCCTGACTCCTCAAGGTCCCTGTGGTACAGCTGACCCATTTACTGAGTGCCACCTTTTAGCTCTGAATATTAAGAGCGATTAAATCACCTGCAGGTTTGTAACTGTGAGACGCTCTTTTTGACCTGATTGCAGATTGTGTTATTTTTGTTCTCTTCATCTACTACAGTTACTATACTTAGCATTTACACAATCTGCAGCACAGCAGTACAGGCAGTTCTGATTACGTGTGGACACTTTGATTAACATTAGAGGTAGAAAGTGAATGTCCGTCTGTCTGTCTGTTTGAGTGAGTGGCTCTTCCCTCTGTGAGGCGCACACACTGTGTTGCTGTCACACATCGCTCTCTTTTTCCTGCCATGCCATTTACTCCCATGTAACTTTCCTGCCAAATAACCAACAGCTGAGACACAAGAGTCGTAAATACCTGACACGCACATCAAACAGCGCCAGTGAACCTTTCAGACAAGTGCATTCAGATACAACTGTAAATAACAGCTCACAACATATTAAAATGACACCTTATAGTTGTGATTTACTCAGTTGTTGCAGTTTCCGGGAGCTTAGCGAACATGTTATCAGCTGTTGTTCGAACTGTCAGTCAGTACAGCTTCCGGTGACAGATAGCTCTTCCAGGTGCTGCTGATTGGCAGGTAGCGAGGAGATGTTTTTCTGCCTCGTTAGATGAGCGAATTTGTTTTGGGGTAACAGTGAGATGATGCGATAGCAGCACCCAAGAGGAAGCCAGGAAACTGCAGAGACTGTGCACATGTGTTTAGTTGTGCAATTTCACTGACTCTTCAGGAGTACTCCATCCAGAGACCAGAGCGACCGCCACGTCTGCCATCAGTCTGGTAGGGAGTCATAGTTGTGTCATAACCTTGTCCTCGGTGATGTTGGGGAATCTCAACTCTGATTGGTTTTCGCAAGACCACGTGAGGTGCATTTTTCACTTAATGTCCATGCCACCAATTTGCATCTTCTCACATCTCTGCATTTACTTTTTATGTAGTCCCACCATAGGAGAACACAGCTTAAGGATACGGGCTTGCATGTATTCGATTGGTCGATTGAATGTTGGGGTTGACATACAAGCTGGGACTATTACTTTTTATACAATGTTCCAGTGTTCATTCAAATGTGGGGTGAAAAGTTTGTATACGAACTCCAATGACCTTCTCAAAATGTGAGCTACAGTTGGTCTATAAGAGCATCAGAACAGAAGTATTTTATTTAGTCTCAAAAGTCGTGCAGTCGCCTACATATTTACCAAGTGTAAAACAGTATTTGCAAGTGGAAAAGCATCTCCACAAGGGCACATTATTGATCCGATGCGAAGATCCGCGGTCATGACGAGCACACCCGCTCACCTCTCCACTGCGAGTTTGTAAAGATCTCAAAACACGCAGCTGATAAGGGCGTTCCCACAATGGTCTCCCTGCATGTTGGCAAAAGACTTTTAAGACTTTTAAGGTTCTTGAACTTACTTACTTTACTTAGGAAAATCTGACAGTCCTGATGCTAGCACAGCAGCAAAAAACTGTGAATGTACATCATTAGAAAAGTAATCTAAGAATAAGCATGTATTCAATTCAGTGTAATGTAGAGGATGACATAAGCACCAAACTCATCAGCTCAACTCAGGTGGCAAGGACTTAGAGTAATGAGGTGCAACGTGTCAAAAACCATTCAACCATACAAATATGTCCACATTAGCCACCTGTGGAGGTGCTCAGTGGAAGTCCTGGATGTCTTGATATCAGCAGGGATCTTTATTTTTTCTTTTCTTCTCTAATTTTTAAACATGATTGGTGTCAAAACTAATGTGTCCTCATTAGAGACTTTGGATATTTAGTCGTAGGGACTTCATCAGGCTGAGTGAGATGCATCTCTGCTAACACCACAGGGCCACGAGTTCGGGTCTGCTGAACAAACATGGACGTTGTCGCCATGACGTCATCTATTGGTTTGTGGACTCTTATTTTGAAGGCATGAGTTTGAGATCTGAATGTGGCCATGTTGTTTTTTGGAGCCAGAAGTGACCATACTTATGAAGGATATGAAGGAAGCGTTCACCTTTATGCTTGACTTTAACTCATCTTATGGTTTAATTAAATTTTAAACCAAATTAAATTAAATTTGTTTTTGTTTTTATTTCATGTCTTTATTGCATTTAATTTTTCCATGCCATATTTTCTAGAAATAGAAAGAAAACAGGCCAGGTCATTGTTTTGATGATGTCTACATCCTCCAGTTGTATGTGAACTATGTCAGTTTAGCTTTAAGCTTTAATATCAGATCACCTTTTAAGGGGATAATTACAGCAAGCTAGTACTTGGCAGATGTTTCAACAAGCAGTGCAATAATCATAATAATTAAGTATCGCCTTAATGAGAGTGCATACGAATGAAATGAATGAGTAGACTGCTTAGCATAATTATTAATGAGAAACTTCACATTTGCATTTCTGCAAAAGTGAAACAAGATGACTTGTCTTGTTAACACAAACCTTTTAAAACCTCTTTCACTTTATTTTGAATATCGCACATCTCAATATACTGTTCAAATACTGCTGCACAACACAATCCTGTCAGAGTGTGAAAATACCACTAGTTCAATTCTGTTTATATTCTCCCACTCGTGACTTTTCTGTGGATCAGAGAAGACAAGACATTCATTGTAAAGTGCTCTTATATTCATCGCTTGGACAAAAACAGGTTAAATCTTGAATCTTCCCTCTTGCCGGTGCCGTCTGTGCTGCTCAGGTCACGATTGATAACTGTGTCTCTCCTAATTACATTTTCCAGCTGCATCGCGTACAGCAGCAGGCGGCTCCGAGCGCCGTTCGCCACATCTGCTTATTCGTGCTGGACCGAAGGAGAGGCTCATGCACCACTTCTCCCTGTCTGTACTGGTTGGAGCCCAGTAGCTCCTCCAGGCGGCTCCTCACATCTGTGATCAGTCATACACATTATCATCCGAGCCCTCAAGACCAGGAGTTGGACAGCTGTGCTCTCCAGCTGTGATTTGTGTAACTCATTTACAGCCCGACCGTCTGCCTGATTCTGGACGTCATTTGTCTGAGAAAGCTGTGCCCCGTAGGCTCTCGAACGCACCACGCGGCGTTTATGTCCGGGAGTCGCTGAACTTGTTAGAAAGCTTTTGGTGTCAGGAGGACAAAGAGGATAAACGCCTCAAACTTGTAGCAGAGCAGTTTGGATTGCCAGGTGCAGACAAGATGCACTTACTGTAATCTTCTTTGTACAGCTCCTTGGCTTGTTGTGGACTCACTCATCATGGTTTCATCTAAAACACTTTCTTGGCATTTTCCTCTCAGCCTGTCTGCCTGTCTGCTCTCATTCAGGAACAGTTCAGCTTAACACAAGTGAAGCAAAAAAAAATAAATCGCTTCGCATTGTGTTGAAAGTTTCTTTTTCTCTTCTTTTTTTTTATTATTATTTCTGATATTTCTGAGCTTGTGAATGTGTGCCTGAGGTGCAACCTTCACCAACCCTCTTTGGATGATGAACTCAGCACCTGTCAAAGAGGGCAGTGTTCGCCTGGTGAGACACAGACAAAACAGAGACAACCAAGAAGTAACAATAACAGGTAGTGTTGAAGTTTATTTTGTGAAGTATCTTTCACCCCTCTTTAGATCTCCTAGTCTCCCCAGAGCAGGACTGCGAGCGATGAAGTTGACCCCAAAACATGAGCTTCACAACACAGTGAAACCCTGATCTACACTGCAGATCAGGCAGCAAGAGCCCCCATCAGTGCTCCCGGTCACCGTCAATGCCCCCTGGAGGCCGGACAGTGCAGAGCGCCACGCCCCAAACAGAGCCCACATCCCCAAGAAGGTCAAACCAGAGGAAGGATACCAGCCAGGGAATACAGTGCACCATCAGAGGAGCAGGGGTGGTTGGGGGGTTGGGAGTTCAAAGTTCCTCATAAAGAAGAGTTTCATTAATTAAACAGTGAAGTCTGATTATTAGTGTTTTACAGTTAAATGGCTGCACCTCACTGTAACGTTTCCTGCCCCACTTTCTCTGTCTGACTAACTTTCATGCTCTTTTTGTGTTCATCTCCTGTCATCCTCCAGATTGTTCATTTCTCTCTTGTTCAGCACTTTCTGTCTTTTAACCGTCTTCCTCTGGCATGCATGTTTTATGCCTTTTATTTTCATCACTGGGCAAGATTCTGGCTTTGAAAATAAAATGAATACTTAAGAAACTCTCCATGTTTTTTTGTGAGTTATTGGTGGAGAGACAATCAGACTGCTTCCTGCCGGGATGAATAGCTGTGAAACATCTACAGCATGAGTCAGCTGTTGACAACGAAGAATCAAGCATTTGAAGAAAGAGGATGGATAGGGGATGGTCCTCCAGATGATATTACCTTAATTCATGCACCTTCATTTAAATTCAAGATGTGTGCACAGCAATACGGGTAGAAAACATGCAGCTACAGAGTCATGACAGCTTAATTATAGAGGTTTTCGGTGTTTAGAAACTAAGCAACTTGCTGGAAACCATCCATCCGTCCATCATCGAACGGGTCACACTCCCAGCTGACAAACTGACGAGAGGTGGGGTACACCCTGGAAGAAGCAGCTGTCCATCACAGGGCCAACTTAGACCCTGTTCACACTTGGTTTTCAAATGCGTCTTGGATGATCAGATCACAAGTGGACAGCCAAGACACATCTTTGTTTACACCTGTTTTTACACTTGACTGTTTTCATCCATCTCAGGTTTCATGGACTCAACTAGACAGGACAAAGGACTAAGTTGTTTATGAGTTGTAAATGAGCACCGGGCAAGATGAAGGAGCCTTTTTTTTGTTACCTCCTTATCCGAGACACATTGAATCAGCGTTCACACCACAAAAAGTATGTGGTCACCACCACCCCAGACCACCGCCACATGTGGTTTGAGTGATGCTTTCCTAATGCGATGTGGTGGTCGTTCACACTTGTCTTTAATGCAGTTTGGTGCTGTCCACTTGTGTCCCCAAAGCACGATGTAAGCAGCTAAGTGTGAACAGGGCTGATGTGTCTTAGTGGTCGTTTAAGGCTGACCACTTGTGATCTGATCACCTGAGACCCATCTTAAAACCAGGTGTAAACAGGGTCTTGGAGACAAAGACCTACAACCCATTTCAAGTCATCCAATAACAAGCCTGTGTTTGCACTGTGGGAGGAAGCACCTGGAGAAAACCCAAACAGGCAAAGCAAGAACATGCAAACTCCACACAGAAAGATCTCAGCTGAGGTTTGAAGCTGTAATATACCAACCACTGCACCATCCTCACTGGAAACTACTCAAGAAAAATGTTAAAAAGGTACATCTGTATGCAGCACATCTTGCATTTCTTAGACTTATTTTTTTATTTACCAAACACCTGTCTTAGCCTGTCAGCTCCAGCAGACACATCAGACTCCAGTGAGAACCAGTAGCTAGTAGCAACAAAAACACGTATTCACAGTGCACACACAAATTTAGATCTACAGGTAGAGAGACATGAACTGTGAGTGCCCCCCAAACATCAACAAGCAAAGCAGGTTAAATACACAGAAGCTCTCCTCACACATATCATGCTAACATAAAAGTTTGAAAGTTTTTTAAAAGATTCATAAACAAATAATAAACACACAGCAAAAGTGTGAGTTATTTCATCTTCATTTTTTTCCCACAGCTGTCTATTCTTATTCAGGCAAGGCTAATTTTCAATAAACAGACATTTTCCAAATAATATGCCATACAGGCATCGTAGTTGACTGTGTAAAAGTTTCATGTAATGAAATGTTTAGATTCATCTCCAGCAGCCAAACCATCAGGGAGGCCTCTGAACATCCTAAACTATTCTACAGCTGGACACCAAACATACAGCCAGAGTCATGAAGATCTATTTTCAGCCACAAGAACAACAGGTAGTCCTGCAGCTGATGGCAGATGGTGCGCCTCACCCCCCACCCTCCTCTCCTCCCCTCCTCACATCATCAGTTTAAAGAAAAATACTGAAGCTAACTCCACACCATGTTTTTGTCCTTGTAATTTGCTATTTAACAGTTGAGGCTACTTACAGTTGTTGCAGCTAAATAATAATCAATGTGATTTAGGAGAAAGGATCAGTCCAGGTGATGCAGGATCTGTAGATGCTTCCTACCATGCAACCAATGATGTTAAATATAATTTATAATGATAAAGCCGATCAGCAAGACTTAAAAAAAAACTTAATGTGAGTCAATTCACAAATGTTATTTCTAATTTGTTTTCAACCAATGCCTGATAATATTGTCCAGTTTGTACGTCCATGACTGTGAGGGATTATTGTGAAAGCTGGTGGATTATACCTCATTGTTAACATTGTCTTAATTTGTTTCTGGCTGTAATTCCAGTCTGGTCTTGGTAAATTAAAATAATTGGCCAGATACCTGATACCAGGTAACATGTGCAGCTCCACAGTCCTGCATAATAAAGTGTCCTTCCCCAAATAGCCAGAAAGTTCAAGCCCTGACATCTTTCTTTACTTAATTCCCGTCCTCTGTCATTTTTCCACTGGCCGATAGTCTGAAGCTCAGCCAGCCTCACATCCTGACCTTTCTTCAACCTTGACTTTTCAGACCCTCCTCAGTCTGGTCCTTGTTCTCTTTTCTCCTTTCTTCACTTTTTTATTGTATCAGCTGTGGTGTCGCCCATTGATGGCTCTGACCTTCAGGGTTATTTACAAGAGCCAGAGGAGAGCGAAAAACCATTCATTATATCCTCCTCTTTTTGTTTTTTTTGTTACTGCTCAGGGGTTAAAAACAATACAGGGTACAAAAAACTGCCACACATGCATCTCCTGGATTTATAGGAGTTTAACTGGAAATCGCTGAATTCAAAACAAGGTGAAAGGTTGATACATACCAGGATCTGACTTGGAGAAGGTGTCGACATCCAGCAGACTCCTGTGGAAACAGCACAAGTGCAGGTAAAAATGGATCCTTTCAGCCCTCTTCATTGTTTTCAGACAATGCATTCATTAACATTTCTGAAATTCCATTTTTATCTCTTTTGTTCTTGGCTCTCCCGAGCGTTTCCAAAAAGTTCCAGCTAAGCCCCAAAAGTTAGGTCGTGTGCAGGTTTAAATTATTCTGTGAAAGTAGCATCACAGAAAGTTACTCTGCACACTCGTTAACTCACGTTAAGCCAAATAAAAAACTAATTATTAGTGAAAGGCGGGTGAAGACCTGCAGGTAGTAACAAAAAGAGACTTTCCTTCATTGAATTCCTTACAATGGACACGACTGGCTCTTTGACATGCACTGTGTAATTTTAAGGTCAAAAATAGTCTGGTGACTATTGGTCCATTTTCAAGTGTTGGAATTTTTTTTTTTATTTATATTGTAAATGGTTTTAGTCACAACCAGATTTCAAATAAAAAATTCTCTCAAATAAAAGTCTTACTGTCTAGTAATTGAAGCTTCCTGTATCGATGGATCCAGTTACAACAACAGAGACTTCATGAGATGATGTTTATGTAAAGAGAATAAATGTATTCTTCATTTGAATTTCAAATGTTGTTGTTTCTGGGCAAATTTCAGTCATGTTTAGCACCAGTGTAAATGAAAAGCTGCTACAGCGCCTCCACATGGTCGGTCTAGTTACACTTTGCTGTATGAATGAGACTTTGTGTTACCTATGGTTGATGTAGATTCAGGAATTTTAAAATAAACAAATGGGAAAGTACACAGATTTTCCAGTTAGATGATATAATATCTTATATATAAATATAGCTGCATCCAGCTTTGTGTTGCTATGCTAAGCTTAGCCTAGCGCCAGAAACAGGAGGTAACAAATAATCTGATTCTGTCTGGAGGTAAAACATTAAAATACTGATTCATCTCTCCAGGTGATGGTTTGTATCCATTCAACTTGAGGAGGGGACACTGTAAATCTAAGTAAAAATGAAATGTATAATCCAACAGTGCTTGTCTGCATGTTTGTAATCATATCTAAACACGACAGGTTCACACTTACTCCCCCCTCTCCACTGAGCCTATTTGGTTTCTTCCAAATAAAGAGCTCTGTAGTGACATCACAGACTGTGGATAAAATGGATGGAGCTAACGTGACATCATCGTTTATGGACTCATATTTTGTAGCCAGGAGTTAGGTTTTTGAGCGTGGCCATGTTGGTTTTTTGGAGCTAGAAGTGACCATATTTGGAGAAAAAGGGAGGAAGTGGGTCTGAGCCTTGAACCTGAGGTGACTGTCCAATGTGTATGAGACTGGACCTCAGGTCTGGTCTCATTGGAGAACAGACCTGTCAAGCAAACTGACCACATCCCTAAATCCTTCTCTTTTTGAAACCTAATATCTACTTAATAATACAATGATTTTCAGGTGCACCCCCAGATTTGACTTTACCTAATGACATGAGAATGAGTTGTGGAAAAAAGTATATACTGAATGTTTCAGGATTGAAAATAACCATTTTTAAATTGAAGTTGATTGGAGCCAGCCTCTAGTGGCCGTTGGCGGTATTACCACTGTGTCCTCAGGTTCAAAGGTCAGAGCCGCCTCCTCTTTTTTCTTACATCCACACCACTTGTTTGTTTTTTGTTTGTTTTTTCATTGAAGGATAAATAAATTAACTTGTCTGTAGGCGGAGCAGCAGAAACCTGTTTGATGAATTTAAACTTCATGACAGTAATATTGACTATGACCCTGTCCCCCCTGATAAATTGAATCAAATTGAATACTCCTGCCTAGCAGCTCTAAAGCTCATTACAGGGTGTTATTTGCAGGCCTGTATAGTGTATTTGGCTCCTTTGTTGCATTAGTCCTGCACATACTCCCCATAAAACCTCAACTTGTCATTTGTACACTTCACATGAGATGTAATATTTCATTTTGTGAGCTGTAAAGGTGATGCTGGGCAGATTTGCCTCAAACAGAGGCAGGCTCCCCTTCCTCCTTCCAGTCCTTATATTCAGCTCCTGGTTGTTACATTTGTCACTGTGTCCTAATAACAAGACATTAATTCAAGGCAAAAAAAAGACCGTACAGAAGACCCTGTAGTTCAAACCCCAGTGTGAAACACAAAGATCATTTATCTCCTCATCTAAGCTCACGTTTACCAGCCAGGTGTGGGCTGTCGAACTCCAGTGTCTGGCCACTTTAAGTCTGGCTGATCTCAGGAGGGACTACACAGGAGCAACAGCTATTCATTATTCAGGAGCCGATTGGAAAGACAGTCAGCGCACCGCCAGGCACCAGGCAGTCTGGAAAAACCCCGACTGAGTTTCACTGCTCGGTCAGTCAGTCAGTCAGTCTGGCAGCTGACCACTCATCTGAGGCTGCCAGCAAATGTTAAAATCCAGGTTTATTCAAGGTTAAAAATCACATGTCAATTAAGCATTTTTGCAATATTACAACTGTAACTGCAACATTACCTGTGCATACAGGTAATGTACACCAGGGTCCATGCAAAAATCACGAGATCCTGAAGAATTTTTAATTGTTTTTATGCACATTGGAGGCAGCTGAGCCATTTACAGTGGGAGCAAAGGGCAGCAGCAAGTGAAAGGTCGTGCATCATAAGAAAGCACATACATATTTTCATTTAAATTTTTTCAAATGCATTTTTTTTTGTCTTTAATGTTTCAACAAATGCTGCATTTTAAAATCTGCAGATTGTAACAGAGGATATCAGTGTTGCAACATAGGAAACATGCACATCACACTGCTTGTCAATTTTACATTTTTTTTTAAATAAAATAAGCATTAAAAATGAATGTTAAATTTGGCTTTAAACTGGAAAAAATAAATAAAAAATCCCCGTACATTCACAGCGCAGGAGAGTTTGACCTTACCTGCACGACACGGTAACTTCTATTTTAGTTGCGGGGACTCTGGTGTTGAGAGGATCAAATTCTCCTATTGATGCCATCATCTCGACCCACGACGCTAATGAGCATCCGCAAAGAAAGAAGAAGAAGAAGAAGAGAAGAAGAAGAGAGATGTGATCATTCACAACAGGATCGTGATCGCAGTAAATCCATTGTAGAGATCTTCCTCTGGGTTTGTTGTCGCTTGTGGAGCAGCGAGCGGAGAGGAGGAGGAGGAGGAGGAGGAGGAAGAGGAGGAGGAGGAGAGAGACTGACGGGCTGAAAGACAGAGCCACAGAGAGAGAGAGGCGGTGAAAGTTGTGAGGCAGATTTAAAGTTCATTCATCCTTCACGCGCTCCCGGTGCGTTCACGGTGCGCTCCCGGTGTGTTCACGGTGTGTGTCCGGTGCTGAGGAGCAGGAGGAGGAGGAGGAGGAGGAGAGCGCAGCCAACCGGAGGCACGGACAACAGCAAGGTGTTTTCTCTCTTTCTCCTCCTCTGCCTGTGTCATCGATTCACCTACACTGAGTCACCTGTTACTAACACTGCATGTTTGTCTACACTACAAAATAAACAAAGGTTTTGTACAGTTCAGGGTTAAACTGAACAGGTCTTGTATCTGTGTTGATCTGGTTCTGTGTCCAACTGTAAACAAACATTTTCTGTACCAAAAAAACCCTGAATTTCTGTATTTAGGGCGATGCATTTATATTTAAACAATCTGCAACAAGAAGGGGATTTATTTGTTACTGTACACTGTAAACAATCTGTTTTCTATTTATTTTACAGATTGTTTTGAATACACAATAATACTTTTAAAAAATAGACTATAGGCTACTACATGTAAGTGTGTCATGTAAACTATAACGGAAAACATGTAGCTGTGAATAATCATAAAAACAGTTTTTTTGGATGATGTACACCAAGGTGATTTATTTGTTACTGCAGATTGTCAAAGGAAATCTAGAGGAAAAACTTCCTGTTTATTTTACAGACTTTTCTTGTATTTACTCATAAAAATATTAATACTCTTAAATGAAACAAACTAAATGTAGATGTCTAATATAAAATGTGTCAAAGCTGTAACTGTAAATAGCCATAAAAAAAGTTTATTTTCTAGTAAACATTAAAAATCCAAAAATGACTTGAGATCTCATGAAAATTAAAGCCACAAACTGTATTAGACTATATATTTTTTTATAGTGCAGCTGTATTATTGGGTTGATTCTACTAAAAACTGTAAACTGAATACAATTAACCTTATAAAATTATATTATAAAACCTTATACTTATGCAGCTACATGATGATTTAATGCATTAAGCAATGCAAGATGCATTATTGCCGGTTATGTAAATGAGCAACTCATGATAATTAAGAGATTGGCTAATGGATTGGTTTTCTGAACGTTGTGACATGACCCCATATTCCTTAATGTTGCAGTTACAAACTATGGGATGAACATGATGTCCTTAAAGTAAAGGACCAGAAACACTGTCTTAAAAATAATGACTTTACAGTTATGTGAACATTATTGATCTATTTTGACATATTTGTCTTAGAAATAAATGCATTTTGATAGAGGCAATATACTTGAAAATCACCACAAAGAAAACTTCTTTCTTTTCATTTATTTATTTATTTTTTTTACTTTGGCCACTCTTCATGCATAATTCCTTCAGCTGCAGGTTGTTTGAGGGTTTTCTTGTTCTGCCCTTTTCAAATCCCCTCTCAACATTTCTGTAGGATTCAAATCGGGATTTTTTTTTTTTTTTCTCTTGCAAGTCCCCCCATAACCTTCCTTTTCTTCTTTTTGTTGAGCATTTCTTTGGTGGGTTTGTTTACGTGTTTACACAGATGGCCTCCCATTATCTTTAAGCTCTTTGATACAATGCAGAATTCATAGTCGAATCAGTGTTTCTTAGCTGCTCAGCCCCTGAGGCGGCAGCACTGCAGCACTAAACCAGAATATTTCCACCACCAAGCTTCACAGCTGGTCTGTGGTTCTTCTCCTGAAATGCTGCCAAAACCGTCCAGTGTTACTGTGGCCAACAAATCTATCTTTGATTCCTCTGTCCTGACCACATCACTGCAGAAGGTCTGGTCTTTGGAAACACTGTAGTTTTGCTCTGATGTTTTATTTTGGACGACAGCGGCTTCTGCCCGTCACACCTCACATCTCTTTCTGATTGTACTTCGACACCAACAGTTGCAGAGTTACTTGTAGATCCAGCGAAGAAATTGTAGATCCTCTGAGACTTGTATTTGCATCAAACAGTCATCTAAGGAGTCACATTAAAGCTCCAGATGCAACCAAGGTGAAATCAAATTAGGATGCTGTCATCGGATTACTCAACCTGAAGGAAGAAAATAGTTTGTATGAAAGGTTTGTGCTGGTTCACAGCGCTTACTCCAGGATACCAGCAGCTGTGAGTGTACACGCACCGAGAAGAAACATGACAAGACCACATGGTTGTCCGAGCTCTTCAGACTTTTTAACTCCACGGTGAGAAGTGGAATCAAAGATAGATTTGTTGGCCACCGGTCAGAGTGACAAAGCTTCCCCCCTTTTCCCACCACCAAGACACAAAACAAGACTTCCACCCACTAAACATACACACCCAGGTACATCACAGATACATTTATCATCGGGGTGGTGCCCACAATGGATCTTCTTTAATCACAGTATATACTCAATAACACATCACTCCAACAATAATTTCCCCAAACCCCAAAAGATATCCACATGCTCCTTAGACAACTGAACCAAATAAGCCAAACAGATACTAAACAACCCATTCATCTCTGCTGCAGGACTGGTTGCAGGGCTGGGGCACTGGTCTGGGAACAGGTGGAGGCAGCAGAGGGCAGCAGGACCCACAGAGCTGGGGCACACGGTGTCAGGTGTCTGCACAGGTGGATATACATATATGAAAAGGCACTGAAATACACACACACACACACACACACACACACACACATATACAGACACTGAACAAAATTTAAACAGATCTTAGTCCAACAGGGAGAGGATGGAGACGCCCGGGGTCATAACACACTGCTCCTTGCTGCCCAGTCCTGGACAAACTGGCAGCTACTTATAGAAACATTTTCCTTATGGTGCAATGATTTATTTATGTGCAGATCTGGGGTTTGTTCAAATATGTGAAAACGGGGGAAGAGTTTCCCTGGGATGTACTTTTTTTCACATGACTACAGGGGGTAAGCATAATAAATAATAGTAAAAATAAAAATCTAAAGGTTTCCAAAAATCCCTCCTCCACTCATCTCGCTCCCAAATATGATCC
>OOFC01001847.1:29081-47071 GCA_900323345.1 Pseudochromis fuscus | reverse complement strand
TTATGGTAATCCAAAGGTACTGGAACAAAAGTGTCATCAGCAATACATTTGGTTTTAAAGGGTTAAGGACAGTGTGTTATATCGAGGGCATAGACCAGGGGTGGGCAATCCTGGTCCTCGAGGGCCACTATCCTGCATGTTTTAGATGTGTCAATCTTCCAACACACCTGATTCAAATGATCAGGATCGTTATCAGGCTTTCTGCAGAGCTTGATGATGAGCTAATCATTTGAATCAGGTGTGTTGGAAGAGGGATACATCTAAAATATGCAGGATAGCGACCCTCGAGGACCAGGATTGGGCACCACTGCCATAGACTGAATGGATGAAGCTAACGTGACATCACCTGTGGACTCACAGCTTGAAGGCAGGAGTTTTGCATTTGAATGTCGCCATGTTGGTTTTTTGGTGCCAGAAGTGACCATATTTGGATATGATGGGAGGAGTGAGGAGGCGGGCACTGGAAATCACCAGTGAATGAGCCTTAAAACCACCTGTAAATCACTGGAAACCAGACCTGTCAGTCAAACTAATCACACCCCTATATCTTCCTGTTTTTGAAGCCTAATATCTACTTATTAATGATGAAGTGATTTTCAGATGGACCAGATCACGGAGAAGAAGAGTTGACTTCAGCTGATGACATCAGAATAACTTGTGGAAAAAATGTATTGACTGAGGATTTTTGAATTGAAGTCATTTGGAGTTTTTTTGGAGCCAGTGTCTTGCACGTTTTTACCTTTGCTTATGTCTCAAAGCGTTTTACATTTGCCCTACAACCTATTTATTCACACACCAGTGCAAACAAACCTATCCTGCAGGGCGCTAAGACTGGGAGTAACTTAAGGTTCAGTGTTTTCTTCAAGGACACTTCGACATGTGGACAGGCGGGGATGGGGATCAAACCACCGACTTTACATTTTTAAGAAGACCTGCTCTACCAGCTGAGCCACAGCCTCCCATTTGTGGTATCACTATTGCTTTGTTCATTTCCATATATAGTCTATGATTTAGGGGGGGATCTATCAGCAGAAAATTAAATATATTATAAATAAGAAAAGACTCAGAAAGCGCTCTGAAAAGCCACAATGATGCTCTACTGATGTTGTAGTCTGACCACTGTTGCCATCTTGTAGTGTGGTGTTACACACTATCATGTAACATCCCGTTCTCCTATTCAACATGTGTTCAGTATTTTTTTTTTCTGTAAAGCTGCAAAGGAACAGACAGACAGACAAAACATAACCTCCTGGCTCGAGTTAAAGATTAGGGCTACAGGGAGCTTTTTACCTCCATGATAGCGGTTCACCATAACGCTGTGAAAAGTTGTCAAAGTTAGTTTCACCCTAAGAACCACAATAACCCCTTCAGTAAGAAAAACAACAGGTTGAAATAAACTGGAATTTTCTTTTAAGCTGGAGTAACAGAAACAACAAGTAGACAAAAGGATTTTTACAGTAAATTCATGGGAAGTTTAATCACTTGACTTAATTAGGTTAAATTTCACACTACTATGTTATGAAACAAAAAGTCTTCATGTATCAGTTGATCAACATTTTACAACTTCAATTTCACTTTGTGTGTTTGTGTTTGTCCACCGCCAGGCAGCGATGGGATTTTTCCAGGTCAAATATATCAACATGTCATCTGCAAATAAATTCATTTTGACATCAAACAGCAGTAATACAAGTTATTTAGATACTTTTGATGTATCATTTAAGACATTTCCATTCCTTACACAACTTAAATTATGTTTTTCCAGTCAATCACAATCCTTTACAGACCAGCACTCGGGAGTTTTGTGTCTGGTTTTTTGCTACATTCACAAGTCTCTCTGATTAGGATTTGATAAGCCTGTCTGAGGATGCTAAATGAGATGCTTCACGGTTCAAAAACACGTATCTTCCAACAAAATACACACAAGCACAGGCTGATTATAGCAAGGCAAGCAGTTACACATAATGTGAGTCAGTCTGAGGGGAGTTGTGAAAGTGATGCAGGTAGCTGTAATATATAAAAAGCTATGAAATTAAAAATAAGTGCACACTCAGGCTTCGTGACGGCGGTGCTCTCTATGTAAAATAAAAATGAGTGGCTGAATGAATGGACTCCCGCTCTGCTTGTGTGCTTCTGCACAATGTAATCATTTCCAATTTCCAGCTCAAATCCCAGTTTGAAATGCCTTTGATGATGTGACAGCATATTTGATTTGCAAGGCTTGTGTTTCGAATGCCCCGAACTCAGCAACACTGGCTGCCAACATGCAGCCTGTGATCATGTGGACCAGCCCTGTGCAGAGGAGACAACTGGAACAACAGCTCGCCACTCTGGTTGTTCAATAAACCATCCCAACCAGAGAAAGTGGAGCAGCGGTGGAGGCAGTAACTATGATTTATTGTTGATGCTCAGCTCACTCCTCAGTGTCGGAGGTCAGGGCTGTGATGAGAATCTGGACGATCTTCTCCCACATGGTTTTACCCTCGTGTCTCTGCTGATCATTGGAAACAAGAAGCAGGATTTAAAACACCCACATAGACGGTCCCTGAGTTTCTGTCATGCTTATTGGAAAATTAGCTTTGGAGCTCAACTTTCAAGGTTTTTTATTTTCAGCTGCAAAATGCAACACAATAACGATGTGGTGCTCTGTAACTGTTTGGAGGGAGACGGTGTGGGAAATGAAACAGTGTGTTGCTGTTCTGATGAAATGCTGCCATCTACTGTTCAGTATTTGATGTTGCAAGTTGAGTTTGACCAACGTCAGACATGCTTTAGATTTCAGCATGCATTTCACTTTCAGAAAGATAGAAATATGAACTGTACCATTTTATTATGTGTTAAATGTGCTGAGTCACCATTAAGATAAAATCTGCAGCATTAGTAAAATGAAAAAATCTTTTAAAATACATTTATATTTTATCTAATATAAATGTTTTATCTAATCGATTGATACTGTGGAGGTAAGTGTTTTTATCACAAAAACAAACATTTAAAACAAATAAAATGCAGGAATTGGTTAAAAATTATCAAGAGTTGAGGGAAAAAGTTGCATTTCTTATACTTCCATAGGTACAGCATTGAGAGAGCAGCTATAGGTTTTTGAGGAGACAAGGACTATAATCAGGAATAGATAATCAGGGTCATATATAAAAGTTTATACACTAACACACTGTGGTGGAAGTTGTTACTATTTAAGCAGTTGGTTTGAAATACTTAATCTCAGTGGGATTGTTGTTTTTATTCACATTTTTGTGTTGAACCTTAACCTTGTGGCTGTCTTGTCAGTTCAAATACATTTCTATTAAATGTAAAACATTTTGCCTTTTCAACCTAAATGTATGGATAAAAAAATGAATAAAACTGAAGACACTGAGTTTAATTTACTTATTTTATTTTTAAGTAAACTTCTCTTGGTCAACAGTGTAAAATCACCTTCAAATTGGCATCCAGGCCAAATCATGAGGATTCATTAGAGGTGATTATGAAAACGATGGGGCGGCAGTTACTCAGTAGGGACTTCAAAACCAGAGGGTTACCAGTTCAAGTCCCAGCCTGACAAAAAGTACGGCGTGTGGACATTTGGCTGGAAAGATTCCAGTCCACCTCCAGCTAACTTGAGCAAGGCACCAACCCCACAACTGCTCCAGCTCCACTGAACATTAGTCCCCTTCAGTCTGGATCCTCTCCACGTGTGTCACCCTGTGAGTGTGTGCGACTGTTTGGGTAAATGTGTAAATGTCATTTTCACTGGGAGCAGTACACTGACAAAAAAATAATCCTCTTCTTCTCAAATTATTCCACAATCAGATAGTTTGAAACATGTATTTGCGTATACTTGAAAATATATTTATTCCATTTGGATGAAATTATCATTTGTGATATTTATATTTTTTTTAATTTCATTTTAGTGTCTGTGTTAGAAAAAAAGATTTAACCTTTTAGTTAAGGTGTCCCTCACAGAAAGTATAGTGACATCTGGTGGTGAACACAGACCCTACAGTGGTCCTTCAAGAGCCGAGTCAAAGCTCTACAGTGCAGGTTGTTGAGTTTAAGTCTTTGAAAAATAAAAATGACTGAAGTGATTTACCTCACATTTCACTTTCCTCTTGTAAGAAAACCTGTACACTTTCTACTGTAAACTAAAAAAACTGAACGTCAGCCCATGTCAGAGAGACAGATGTTTTCACTGTGGCCAGATTTATCCCACAGGTCTCTGTTTGCTTAACACTGATATAGAAATATTGCAGCATGACAGAATAAAATACCATAATGCAAACTATACACAGCAGCTTCTTTAGATTCACAAATAAGGAATTATTAATTTACTCACAACATAAATTTTCTGAGGTCATTTTAAAGCCAAAAAAGCGACAGCGCATTTGTATGACTTTTGAAATGTGAATATTTTCTTTAACAGAAAACTGCAGGAACAATGATGAGCCTCTTCTTACTATTTCTTATTCTATGTCATCACTAAACAATGACTCAGTCGTGACCAAATAATAAAGGAGGACGCAGGCATCTTATGAAATGTGTTTCATTTAAGCTGAGCCAACAGTGTCCAGGCTGTTAGCTTAGCTTAGTTTGAAGACTGGAGGCAGTGGGAACAGTTTTTAAAGTATTTATATATCTTAACAGTTAAAAGTCATTATGCTGATTGTTTTGCTTGTTTTCTTTATTTAATTTGTCCTAATTTACATTGTTTAAGGCAGAATCTTACTCAACCTTTAGTTAGGAGTTATTTCTTGGATAAAAACTACACTAAACACATTATAAAAACCAGCACCTATCAGAGTTTGGGTTCCTGTGACGCCATGTTCATGTGCTTTAAGAAGAGGAAGCTCGAGGCAGGTTCTCAGCTCTGATTGGACAGTGGATGTTTGATTAAATCCAGGATAAGTAGCGTGAATACTTCAGGATACAGACATTTTTATAGTTTTATATCAAATGTTCAGCAGTCATGATGATTGTTGGACTTGACACATGAAAGTTGTCAATAAATCCAAAGAAGAGAAGCTCCAACAGGAGGAACGTGCTCTCCTTTGTTTTAGTGTTAGAGTTTGGCTGCAGTTTGTACTGAAGCTGTAGTTTCTGTAAACTCTGTTGTTTCTGAGATCTGCTTCATCCATAGGAACAGGGACCTGCAGAGACCTTTAAAGGAGCAGGTGGATCAAGATACAACATAAACTGTTGTATCACAGGAAGCTAGCAACAACATTCAAAGAAGAAAACACTGTAGTGACAGTGCAAACATTAGTTCAGTTTAAATGTTTGTAAAGCAGCCGTTTATTAATAACAAAAAAACACATTTTTAACTGGACACAGATACTTCTTGATGAGCACAGAGGCTGCTGGTTCAAAAACTGGGCTACATGGCACTAAAATATAGTGTTGTTTTTATTCGCATTTTAGGAACTATTTAAATTTTGAGATTTTGAAATTGCAGTGAATTGTGAAGTGAAGGTTTGTCATTTTGCAAACAAAACAAAACAAAAAGGGTGACACGGTGGTGCAGTGGTTAGCACTTGTGCCTCACAGCAAGAAGGTTCTGGGTTCGAATCTGGACTCAAGCCTTTCTGTGTGGAGTTTGTATGTTCTCCCTGTGTATGCGTGGGTATTCTCTGGGTTCTCCGGTTTCCTCCCACAGTCCAAAGACATGCTTGTTAGGTGAATTGATCAAACTAAATTGACCATAGGTGCGAATGGTTGTTCGTCTCTGTGTTAGCCCTGTGATAGGCTGGCAACCTGTCCAGGGTGTACCCCGCCTCCTGCCCAACGACAGCTGGGATAGGCTCCAGCAGACCCCTGTGACCCAAGTGTGGAGAAGCAGGTATAGAAAATGACTGACAAAACAAAAACAAACATTAAATGTATATACATTAAAAATGCTGGGGGGGGGTTTGTACCCAGAACTTGATAAATATCAGACTAACCACATGCTGACATGCTGGGTTAGTTTAACCCAGTAAGATAGATTGTTTTGACTCATGAATTTGTTCTTTATACTCAGTATTTTTGTTTAATTTTTAACCTACATTTAGTTGTTTTTACATGCTCAGAGTAAGTGGTAACTCTTCTCTGAGGAAGTCAACCACTTACTCTGAGTTAACTTAACCTGGTTGGTCAGTAGGTGATGTGTTTAATTGACATGTTTGCTTGAAGGGCAACTGTGGCTCAGGTGGTAGAGTGGGTTGCCTATGAATCGTAATGTTTTGTCGGTTCGATCCCCACATGGTGAAGTGTCCTTGGGCAAGACGTTGAACCATAAGTTGCTCCTAATGGTGGCTAGCGTCTTGTATGACAGCTCGGTAGCTATTGGTGTGAGAGAGTGTGTGTGTGAATGGGTGAACGAGATACCTTGTAAAGCACTTTGGGAGCAAGCTAAGGTCAAGAAAGTGCTATATAAATGTAATTCATTTACACTTACTCTGTAATGTGATTACAGCTGTTAAGTTCACATAAAGGAGTTGAAGGTAAAAGATTTCACTCTAAAATATTCTTGAGCATAAAGACGTCAAAGCTAAAAAAGTGTTTTTAACAAATGCCTGACTGCTTTAGGAAATCACCAGGAAAAAAAAACATTGTACTTTTCACACTGTACACTTGCAGTTCACTCTTTTTGTGACAGATGGCAACGTAACACAAGATCAATGTGAACAACCCTCAAGCCGTGTGGAAAGATCCTGTTAAATGATGTGTGTCAATTTATGACAGGGACTGAAAAAGTGTAAATATTACAGCTTATTCCAAGAGGGAAAAAATCGGAGGTGTTTTACAGCTGTGTGGGGCTGACATCACATTGTCCTGAACATGCACATATTCACACTCAAAATTCACCAACTCTCTTTTCCCCTCCATGAAAACACCTCTCACTCCTCAGAGGCGTCCCCTTCGCTGTGGACAAGTCTATTTCCTTCCACTGACATGTCCTCACCTCAGCAGCTACACTGCACCTTTTGCTCCCACTCTGCCAATTTTAGTACACACACACACACACACATGCATATATAACACTGGCACACATACATGAAACACACACACGGCTTGTCAACTCCCCTGCTGCCGCGAACAGATGACAGGAGGCCTCGGGATGAAGACAGATAGTCACAGTGCAGTGGAAGCAGAGGGCAAAAATACATGTTTGTTTAGACAGGATCCAGATGTGCTCCGTGTGTTCGGAGCGTACAGCGCGACCGCAACATGTGACAGGAAGAACAAATCAGGTGCATTATTAATCAGATTCCTGCGAGAATTGTCAAGCACATGAAAACATGAAGGGAAGCACTTCAGTTTCTCTGAGCTCCCTCTCAGCAGCTTCATCTTATCTGGTTATTTTAGCTCAGATGTAACTTTCCTGAAGAGCATGTTTCTGGCCCGTATCGTGATCATAGCACTCGACCGTCTTTGTCTGTTCCCTCCTCAAAAACATACACTCACCCACAGACCACTGTCTTGGCCTAGATTTTCATGAATGTGCTGGCTTGAGGGCAGATGCGTTTCTCCCCAGAGTGAGTAACTGAGCTTTTAATGGACAGAGGATGAAGGCTTCAATAGTTAAGGCAACATCTGGGCCACGTGAAAACAGCACTGCTGAATAAAGAAGGCGCTGGAGTGAAGTGAGTGCTGTGAAGCAGAGATGCTGTCGTTTTACACCTTCACATGTGAACACTAGAGCTTGCACGCTAGTCAACAAATACTCATATTATTAATATTAGTAGTAGTAGTAGTAGTGGGAGTGGTTCCCAGAAAAGGACTCCTAATAATATTTGCTTCTCTAGCACCATGTAGTTCACATTTTCATCTAATTTCAGCTCCAAAAATTGAGTTTGGTTAATGTTACTAATGGTTAATTGCCATCAACGTTACCTACATATATCTAAAGCATCAGTTAGTGAATGACAGCAACCTAACATGATGAACTAAGATGGTACACTGTGTAAGCATCATATCTGCTTCAGGTCCACCTGAAACAGTATTCCCAGAATATCTAACTGTTATATCATGAAGTATTTCTGACAAAAACACCATATGTAGGTGGGACAAAATTATTGGAGCACTTTGATTGGACCATAACTCACTAGCTAATGTTAGATAACCTCCGCACTCCGTTACTGGATAACGTAAATACTACTGTACGTACTAACGATACTTCTCTAACTACTGATTACTACTGCTGCTACTACTCTGGTTTCTGGTGCTAATCTGAACTGTGCTGCTAACAGCAGGTGGATGAAATGATGCTATTGGTTGAAATTTGTCTTAGGAAGGTGTTTTAACAAGGACGTCCATGTGAATGAACTTTAGTATAGAAATAAAAACTGGGAGTTTCTGTAATTTTTTTAGCTAACATTGTGAAGTAAGTGAACAATACAACCAGTCATGTGATCTAAAAAGATTGAACAGACATTTTTCAGTTCAGGTGGACTTCAACATCCCACCTGAAATTTACTATATAATAATAATAATGTAATTAATAAAACTGATAATTTTGAAATATATATATGTATTGTATGTGTAAGGTGGGTTAATCTAGCTCTGTGTTGTGTTAACTACTTGAAACATTTGATAAAATAAGCTTTACAACAGTGGAGCTCAGTATAGATTTGAAAACTAGTCCCTGAAATCTCTGCAATAATCATATTAAATGGATCTAAAAGATGGTGTAAACCTAGGGGTGGTAAATTAACATTAAGGCCAATGTGTGACATATTTCACTTATAATGGACAATCATATGATACATGAAACATGTCAGGTCAAGCAGAAAGTAAGTACAAATGGTTGGTTTTATTCATTTATTCAGACAAACAAACAATTGATCTTCTACAGTGACTACAGAGAAGGATGAACAGCCTCACAAAGAAAATTAGGTTTGCATTCATGTATTCAACAGAAATATCAATAGATGTGATATTCAACTATCGACTGAGACAGGAGTCATCTAATGTTACCTGTTGGTTGTGGACATTTTGAAGCCAGGACTTTGGCATTTGAATGTCACCATATTGTGCTTTTTTTTGGACCAGAAGTGACCATATTTGGATATGAAGAGAGCAGTGAGGAGGCGGGTCTTCCCTTTGAACCCAAGGACACTGTCCAATGTGTATGAGACTGGACTTCACCAGTAGATGAGCCTCCAAACCACCTGTAAATGACTGTAAACCAGAGCTGTCAATCAAACTAACCACGCCCCCAAATCTTCCTCTTTTTGAAGCTTAATATCTTCTCAATGATTAAATTATTTTCAGATGGACCAGATCACTGAGAGGAAAAGTTCCCTTCAGCTAATGACATCAGAATGACTTGTGGATAATATGTATTGACTGTTTCAGGATTGAAGTTTCTGATACTTTAAATTTAAGTCTGTTGGTGTTAACATCAGTGTTTTTACACCTTTGTGGTTCTTCTGCACTGGTTTCATTCTTCAGACCCAGTGACCACCTCCATTTTTTAAATACAGCCTATGGCAATTTTTTTTTCATTGTAGACACGTTAACACAAACAGTAGTTGCACATCTTGTGTTGAAACTTGCATCAAGCACTCTGCTCTACATTTAGGTTTTTCTTGTTCCATGTGATTTATCTTCTCTTTTCATTGATCTAAATTATGAAAATGACTATTTTATGTGAATTTATTTCAGTATATCACCAAAAATAATAATAATACAATTGTTATTGGTGGTGAAAACTGATCTCCGTTTTTTTCTTGCATTAAAATTTTAGGAGGAAAAACCACGTGATCGCAGCGGATTTAAAGGATTACCTCAATTTAAACATCACTGCTGCAAATTAGCAGGACTGCAACAGCACTGGAGTAGTTTTGATGATCGGTGCGTCAACGCGTTTAACAAACAGGGGTCCGCGGTCCAAGTCATGGATCGTGAGGGAGTATGTGATGGTCTCATTTCAAATTCAAGGTGAAGGAAAGCGGAGACGCGCTTTGATGCTAATTTCCCAACAACACCATCACTACTACTACTACTACTACTACAGCTGCTGCTGCTGCTACTCCTGCGCCCGCGTACGTGAACGCGCTCCATCCCTGTCATCAGTACAACATCAGCATCTTCCGGGGGGCGCGCAGAGAAACGGGAGGAGGAGGACGGAGAGAGAGAGAGAGAGAGAGAGAGAGGGAGAGAGAGAGAGAGAGGGGGAGAGAGAGAGAGAGGAGACATACTGGATAAAGGCTACGACAAAAACCATGATGATAATGGAGTCGAGGCGGTGGAGGATGTCGGATTTACGAGAAAGGACTGTTGAAATTTGACAGAAGGGGCTCGTGTTGAAAAGCTGGTTTTCCATTTTTTTTCCTTTCATTTCATTCGTTTCATTTTCCACATGCTGCGTGGACATTAAAAAAAAGCCAAGCCAGAGGAAAAAGAGGGAGCACCCCACGGATGCCTTGGAAGGTAAAAACGGGGTCCACCGCTGGCGCTACAGGCAACATCTCATCTCACGGATGGTAATAAAAGGACATCCTGAAGAGAGAGATCTGGACTGATGGATGAGGACGAAAAACAGCTTTAACCCCCCCTCCACCCGACGACTGTGAGATAAAAAGGAGGAGAAAAAAATCCTGTTTTGATGGATTTTTGTTAATGATTGATGGTGTAGCCCCAAGGAAACGAGCCTTAGACAGCAATGTTGAATCACTGGTGTTGGTAAATTATTCATTAGGTGGTATAGGTAGGCTATGATTTTTGTATTGCTTCAATGTAGCATCCCCCCTTGTTCATTTTTACAATGTTTAGTGTTGTGAGACCATATACATGTGTGCAGGGTTTCACCGTGTGGTTATGTAGGCCCATGTAAGGAACAGCCAAAGCGCAGGAGGGATTTTCATCAAACATCTGGATAGTAAAGGTGTGTCGAGCTGTGTGGGAATTTTTAAATAGGATATTTACGTTTTTTTTCTTTAGAAGAACAGGACGGGGGTGTAAAAAAAAAAAAAAGAAAAATATCACACAACCAAACATGTTGCCTTCCCAAGAAGCCTCCAAGATCTACCATGACAATTACATGCGCAACTCCCGGGCCATCGGGGTGCTGTGGGCCATCTTCACCATCTGCTTCGCCATCGTCAACGTGGTGGTGTTCATCCAGCCCTACTGGATCGGCGACAGCGTCAACACGCCGCAGGCCGGCTACTTCGGCCTCTTCCACTACTGCGTGGGCACCGGGCCGTCGCCCAGCCGGGAGCTCACCTGCGTGGGCAGCTTCTCCGACTTCAGCTCCATCCCGTCCGGAGCCTTCAAGGCGGCCTCGGTGTTCGTGCTGCTGTCCATGGTGCTGATCCTCAGCTGCATCGCCTGCATGGCGCTCTTCTTCTTCTGCAACACCTCCACCGTTTACAAGACCTGCGCCTGGATGCAGCTGCTGTGCGGTAGGCAACACTGTTTTCCTTTCCATGGAATTTGGTGCCAAAAAAACCCCACAAAAAACAAATTGACAACTGTGTTTTATTTGCACAGATATACTCATTTAAGTATCAGTGTGTTGCTCTGATCTTTGAAGAGACACCATTTTTTCAGTGAATTGTTCCTTTAATTCATGCTCTTTTAAAGCTGCATTGGCTTCAAAAGCACAAATTCAACTCTGAGAAATGTGCTGTAATATTGTACATGTCAGAGTTTTCTGAGGTCAGTCCACGGCTCCTATAGAAGCATCAGGAATATCATGTGACTTCGGGTAGAAATAAGGTGAAAGGTGTGTGTGCAGCACTTTTATTGTCTTTTATTTTGAATCAATATTCTGTAGTCATATGGGTATATAGGTCCCCATCTTGTTACAGCTAATTAGGAGCACATTTCTCCACTGAGGCAGTAGGAATACATTTTAAACGATTAAACTCAAAACGCACTGAAAGCAATAACAGAGCTGGAGCTTCCCCCCTCTCCTCCTCTTCCTCCTCCTCCTCCTCTTCCTCCTTCATCTCCTCCTCCTCCTCTTCCTCCTCACCCGTTACCATTGATATTCCGAGGATACACCACTGCATCTCTATAAGAAAGCAGCAGCAGGGATCATTGCTTTATGCTGATGAAATGCAAATGTCATTCATTCATCCATCCATCCGTCAATATAGGCTGCGATGCAGAGGGAGGGAGGGTGGTGGAGTGGTGTGATGGTGTGTACAGTGCCAGTGGAGATGTGAATTCCTGCCACTGAGGGGCTTATATTGCTATTTTGAGGGGATGATTCCAGGTCGATTGGATTACTGTTTTTTCAGTGTAGGTGATGTTTTTGTCTCCCAGCTCTTGTGGGTAGATTACAGTTTGGAGAGATGATTGGTGGCTTTTCTACACTCGTGCATGCAGGACACACTGAGTCGTGCTGCTGCCTTCATGGGGGAAAAACAATAAGGGGGAGGGGGGTGTAACATTTACAAATGGTTGCTTTGATGCTTCACTTGTGCTATATCCTTTTTATGATCACTTTAATAACACCCAGTGTGTCATTACAGGGGAAATGGGGATGACATTGATTGTGGAATAGGTTCAAATTCAGCTATTATACACTCCTGACTTTAATTTTCATTATCAATTTATCTACTGATTGATTTTTAGAGAAAATTCCAAAAGATGAACATCACAGATACCCAGAGCCCAACGGTGACATCTTAAAATATATTTTGTGTGACCAACAATCCAAAACACTAAATTATTCAGTGTACTCTCAGTGAAGATTGAAGGAATCCAGTAAATGTTGACATTTGTGAAGCTTGAATCAAGGAATTAAATCGGCTGTCATCAGAATTACAAGGGATGCCTTTAAGATAGCATTGTGAATTTTGTTGCAATATAAAGATCGTTGTGTAAAACAAACTGGTCTCTGTGGTGATTAGATGTCACCAGGTCAAGCAAGTAAGGACAATGACCAATGTTAGCAAGATCTAACCTTTGAGAAGCGAGAGCACCGTGCAGTAATGTCTCAAAAGATGCAAAAAAAAAATAAAAAATCACGATCCCACTCATACGCATATCTCCAGCAAGCCTCCTGTGTATATCCGACTTCTTTATAAGCTGATCAATGTGATAAATAGGCCAGGCAGAATAGCGTGGGAGTCAGTTTTCTGTACAGAAACAGTCAGCATACTGAATGAGAGGAAGGGAGGGAGGGAGGGAGATCAGCACTTTTTCTTTTCCTTCTGTATTGTTCTTTTCCTCATCTGCCCACTCCGTCCTCTGTTCTGCCGAGTGTGGTGAAAGAGTTCGCTGCTCCACAATCAGCACGAATCAGACAGAATAGCAGGAGCACAGGTTTTTTTCCTCTTTATCTAAATCTTCATGACTTAACAGGAATTGAACCCGAGGTCTTCCTACGAACCATTAATCAAGCAAGACAACAGCAGGAAGAGATGGTAAAAGAAGTATTCAGATTTTTTTTACTGAAGTTCTGCATTTAACCCCTTGAGGCTCATATTAGGTTTTAAAAGATACCACTTGAAAATCACATTCAATCAATAATAATCAATCAGTTATGGCTGCAAATGTGGCCTTGGGCTCTATGGATCAGACACACTGGGGAGAATTTTGAAATACACTGAGTTTCTGTGCCGTCACCAGACCAGAATGAGATCTGAACAACAACAAAAAAATCAAATAAGGAATCATTAACTTCCGCCTCATCAAAATCTAAATTAAAAAGGAAATAACAGCCTTATAACAAAGAGCCAGTAAACACTGATGTTGCTGAACCTGTTCTAAAAATTCCCAACTGCAACTCCACTGGTAGAAATGAAGCAAAACAAATCTTACATCCATTTTAATCATAGTAGTACCAGGTGGCCTCTTCACTGACTGCTCTGACAGCCCTCTAAAAATAGCAGCGGGCTGTGTTTTAATAACAGCTTGGCCCGTGATACAGGGACCTCCAGGGTGGAAAGGGTTAAGATCCTGCTTAAAGAATTATGATTTTCTATTTTATTCTAAACATGAACGATGCCTGGATTCACTTAGTCCTCTGAGCCGCAGAGCTAGAAAAAAAAACAAAAAAAAACAAGCCTAACAAACAGTGTCCACCTTTATATTTTAATTTCCCAGTGAACATATACATCATCAGGCTGTGAAGCTGATTCTAAATAAAAATCAGCCTTTGGTCTTCAAGTAGAATTTTTGACTAATAAAATAAATAAATAAAACACAAAAGCCACAAAAGTAAAATTACTTTCACAGTAAAGCCCTCAGAGAGTACAAACCTCTTCCAAGGCATAATCCAGCTGTACTGATGCTACAGACTGAACACTGTTAGCTCTTGTTCAAACATTCACTCACTCTAACAGAAAGATTCAAGATTCAATCCATGCCCATAGTGTGATCATTTGTATCCTCTGTAACAGTTAATCTCTTAAAAACAAACAACTAAATAATCGTTGAGATCTCTGAAGTAGTTGTTACACAATGTTGCTAAGAAACAAACAAACCAACCCAGGTGAAAAAATAACCTCCTTGGTGGACGTATTAATCTGCCATGTAACTGGTTCTACAGTAGCCTATATACAGTTCAGTAGTTTACTGCAGTGTCTGTCAACCTCAGAGTCAAACCAACGCTGTATAAATATGAGTGAAGTCTGGGGGTCTGTTTTCTGGAATTACAAACAACATCTGAGTTGTGTTATTGTTTTCAGGCTTCTGGGTTTATCTTCTCTACTCATGCCAGGCATTAGTATCGTAAGTAGATTGTAATTGTTTTTAAAATGTTGTTAATGTGAAATTTCAATCTTAAAATTTACTGTAAAAATTTAAATGGAGTAAAAAGTACAATATCTTTAAAAGATGGAAGAGCAAAAGTAAAAATGTAGCATAATATAGTTTAGTATACAGTGTTTTTATGATACTGTGATGTTATTTTCCTCTGCTGGTTCAAAGGTACATCTGGTTTAAGTCTTAATGGAGCAGTGCTGCATCTCCTACTGAAGAATATGAGGATACAAATATTGTATTTCTGTATATTGTATTCAAACCAAGTCTCTAATACAGGCTGAGGGAAAAACAATGTGTGTAAATTAAACAAAGTGTGGCTGCAAATATTTCACAATAAAAGCCTTGTTAAGAAATTAAAGGTTTCTGTTCACTAAAACATTAGTAATGGACTTTTATTTTGAAATGCTTAAAGGATGTATTGCAGTAACTTCATTGCACCTGATCCAGTTTGAAACATCAAAACAATGTTTTGAAATATGACAAATTAAACCCATCAAACAGGAAATTAGAAATAAAGTCCTGCCTCAAATACAAGCCGTTCTCTAATTGGTTCTGGGCACCTCATGCAATCTAGGTAAATAAAAACCTCAGCCACTATTTGAGGATATATGATAATTATATCCATGATAAAGATGAATGATGAGGAAACAAATAAATTGAATTTAATGAGTAATAACTGTGAAAGCCAATTATTATTGTACCAACATTTGCTCCATTGATCAACTCCTGCAAGATCACATCTCTTTTTGTTTTCTATGGATTACATTTTGCATCTATAAAACTATTCTCAATCTCAGTTCATGTGAAATGACAAAGTTTCCTTCTACTCGGTGTCAGGATCTTGTGGGTTCCCATATATGCTCCGTCAATGTCAAGTGTAATAAAAAAGTCATTTTCATTCTCAGATTAAATCTCCTCCTACGTTACCTTTAATTTGTGAGTATGTGTCAAAGTTAGTGAAACTTCAGAAGGTTTTACTGTCCTTCCAGTGGACTGCGTATGATGTGTGGTGGAGGTGAGTTGTCTAATAGGTTTGGCAGACAGCCTAATGCTGTTCACCACCTTGGAGATGATCATTTAATCATCCGCTCTGCCCCGCTGGGTGGAGCGGCAGGTCTCCTGGCACAGCACAGTGACAGAGTGTACCACAGGAAACACAGTGAGGGCCAGTTTGAACCGACAGTGGTCTAGATTCAGGCCAAATGGTCCAAAAGTGTCAATTAGGGAGCGGCATGCACCCTCGTGGTGGTTGTCGGCTATGTGCTCTATGGTACCAAGGAGGTGAAGCAGAAATGAACATTCGCAATGTCAGGCTATGAAAGAGTGGATCATCCAACTGGGAGGTCTAACAGGACTTTCTGGTTTAATGAAGGGTAAAAAAAAAGATGAGGAAAAACTGGCATCAAGGCCAAAACACAGGGATGCAGGACACTTGGCAGCGCAGATTGACACAGTGTGTCTTGGCATCTAGAAGCTGAAAATAGGCCAAAGTTGGCCTGCTTGTATACTGAATGACCAAATGTGACAAAGGTTAATGCACTTGAAAAGGACTTTAAGATGGTACTCGTAACTCTTGGCAGCACAGTGAGACTGTGTGTACCGAAAGTCCACAATGACGAGTCAATACCGACCTGGAGAGAAGTTAACCGCTGATTGTAGAACTACTGGCAAAGCTGCAGGTACAACAAGGAAGCAAACCTGAGCCAAGAAGCAGTCTGCAAAACAGTCTTGAGCTTTTACATGCATGCTGCACCGCTCCTGCACTGCTGTTAGAAATCCTGGAGGAATTGATTGCAAAACCCTGCAGTGCTAAAGCAGAGGTCTGCATCATGAAGCAAGATCACCGTACAGTGGCTGGTTAACCACTTATCTATGGTTTCACTCAGGTTCATGAAGCTGGCTCACTTCATGTGGTTAGATTACAGGTTATAGGAATGGTGGACACTTTTCCAAATCTTTCATAAAACAGTGTTGTATACTGTCTTTGAAACATCACAGCTGCAGACACAAGTTCAGATTAGAGAAAAGTTACAAAAGCGTTTGTCCATGTTGTCAATTACAGTTCTTAGAAATGAGAAGGAAATTGGAGTCAGCCAAATAAATCAGGTCCATACTGAGCCCAGCTAAGTTATTAATGCAGATATTTGGTCAGAAAGATTCTATCGGTTTTGGACATTTCGACAGATGCAGATATTTAAATTTGCCCTCAACGGCCAATAGGAGTACTCCATCCAGAAACCGAGGTGACCGCCACTTCTGCCACAAACAATGAACAAGATCGCAAATATTGCTGCTAATTGATGTTCATTGTTGTGGAAGTCCAAGAAATGGCAAAAAGCCTCCTTCTTGGTTTTATCCCAGAACAGAGTCAAAGTCCAGCCATAAATCTCTGGACGGACTCAGACGGCAATGATGTTTGTCCTTAAATTCTGCTCCTCAGTGACACCAGGGAATCTCAATGCTTTTCCAACTTGCGCCGATGGGTATTCACATCTATTTGTGTTCATTCACGTCTTTGCATTCACTTATTACGCAATCTCACGGTGAGAGAAATTTGCTTTGTGTGAACACAGCTTTACACTTCGTCCTCATGGTTAATAGTTTGCTTATCATGTAACAAAAAAGCTGGTGAAGACACACATAACCTCTAAGTTATCCATTTATTTTCCATAATTATTACTAAACTGCAGATTGAGAACATCATAAACCCAAAACAATCCCCACACTTAAATATATATAATGTACTTTTTGGTATTATTTCTGTCATTTCCGTGCCTTCTCATTGTATTCCAGTTGTGTGATTATACTGTATAATATTTCACCTCTCTGGAGATCACATTTCATATCATATTAAGTATTCTATTCATGGTTCTGCTGATGGTAGATTAAAACCACTGACCAGAGCAGGTAATATTAAAATCACCGCACCTCCCCAGGAGAAATAAATCCTGTCCACATGGGGGTTTAGTTCAACCTGCTTTGTGAGACCGGCCCCGTGAACAACCAAGCAGGGATGAAGCAGCATCGTTAGCTACCACAACAAGGATCAACAGTTTAATATGAGCGGGTTTAAAAGTGGATCAACCAAAGTTGAATAATTATCTAGTAAATTTAAGACAATAACAAGGTCAGCAGGGGGAAACACAAACCAAACATGGCTGGAAGTGGGTTAGGCCTATTTGTGAATAAACAGCCGCTTGGTAATAGGTGACTTTCCCCTCATCTTTCCCCAGTTATGTCATACCTGGATGGGAAAGTGAATAATGGGGTCATTTTACGCTTAGAAACTAGACTAA